>JADRCH010000328.1:358012-390996 GCA_019843965.1 Rhynchomys soricoides | reverse complement strand
GCTCAGACAGATGTGGTGGCTCACAGTTGTGAATCCTAGCGCTCAGACAGATGTGGTGGCTTACAGTTGTGAGCCCTAGCACTCAGGAGGCTGAAGGAGGATCACAAGCTTGAGGCCAACCTAGACCACTCTCTGTCTTAGTGTCTTTTCTGTTGTTGTGATACAGTACCCTTACAAAAGCACCTTCAGGGGAAAAGGGTTTATTTTAGCTCACAGTTTTGTGTCATTCCATCATATCAGGGTGGTCACAGCAGCAGAACTTGTGGGGACACATTGAGTTCACAATCTGGAAGCAGGGAGCAATAGGCTCTAGTGCTTTACTCACTTTCTCTTAGTCCTTAGTGGGTCTTCCCACCTCTGTTAAACTAATCAAGAGAACCCCACCAGTCATGCCACAGGCCCATAAAGCTAGTTAGAGTGTGAATATCAATGAACTTCAAGAGAATATGTGTGTATGTGTATGACTGAGTGTGAGGGAGTACATATGTACCCCAAGAGTATAAATCTGAGTATGTGTGTTGTGTATGTGTTTCAGTATGTATGGATGTATGCCCAAGTAGGTGTAGATGAGACTGTATGTGCATGAATGTGTGTGAATGTGTGTATATCAGGGTGTGGATGTGTGTGAAAGTGCATGAAGGAGGGGAGGCGGGTGGAGCCCATGCTGAGGCTGGGTCCTCTCTGCTTATCAGGCTCTAGGTAGTCCCAGGCTGCCTCATTATCCATAGGTGCCTTTGCCCTGAGCTCTCAATGCTCCCCAAATTCAGCAGTAGTTCTGGAGCCTTCATCCTGCCTCCACTGCCTTTTCTTTCCATGTTCTCCCAGTTCTGGAGACTAGCTCTGCCTAGAAAGATCATTTTACCTTAGCACTCTGTGGGCACAGTCCTGTTGTCTAGCCACAGATTGACACTGCAGGAGGTCCTGTAGCAGTCTCTCTCTCTCTCTCTCTCTCTCTCTCTCTCTCTCTCTCTCTCTCCCTCTCTCTCTCTCTTTCTTTCCTTCTCTTTCATTCTCCAAAATGATTAACTCCTAGTTCAGCAGTTTATAACTGCTTAAAAACCTTTGGAACTAGTGATCCCCAGGTTAAAGTGATTAAAGTGCCTGCTATGCAAGTTTTAGGACTGGTGTTCCAATCCCCAGAACCCAAATAAATGCCGGGTAGTGGCAGTCTGCCTGTACTCCCAGCTCACAAGCTCTGGGTTTTGCTTGACAGACCCCACTTCAATGAATAAGGTGGAAAAGTGGTCAAGGATGATTCCTGACAAGGATAATTCGACCTCAAGTACACACACACACCCCAAAATCCAGAGTTTTCTGCTCCCAAATAGAGTTGGGGGAGCCCTCAGGGCTGCCCTGGTCCTGAAGAGAGCCAGGTTCTTGAGGAGGGAGGATTTTGAGATTCTCAAAAGATCAAAAGATGAAATGAGAGCTGTGAAACCCCAAGAACCACCCACAATAAGGCATCAGTGGAAAGAGGCCCAGAACTAAGCTCAGGACTAAGGTGAAATCCAGCTTACCTGGGAGCCCTGGAATTGATTGGGCAGTATAGAAAGGTGCTTACTGCAGACAGGTGAACAATGTTCTCTCATTTTGTGTCTGTTCCCCACTACCTAAGGAATCAGATGTTCCCTCTGCAGGGACCATGTGAGGCCCTTTCTGTGGCCATGAGTCAGAACTGGGTCAAGTTGGGTTCAGGAACACAGAACAGACTTCTGGCATAGAGAACAGAAGGAGGTAGGCAAGTGTGAAGGTACCATGCTATGTAATCAGAACTCAGCAGAGATTTATTTCTGACTCTACAGCTCTAGGTTCTCAGACCCTGCATACGGGCTAGGTTCACCGAGAGGAAATATAGCTAGACAGAAAATCATGCTCCCCAGTCTCCTCCTTCCCCTCCAGAGCCTTTTCCTTTTTCTGTTTTTATTGTGTGTTTCTGTGGGTACGTGCATGTCGTGTGTGTGAATACAAGTGTATGTGTCCCATGTTGTACATATGGAGGTATTAAGGATAACCTTGGTGTCAGAGTTACTCTGTACAACAAGCTAGTTAGCCCACAAGTTTCTAGGGGTTCTCCTGTGTCTACCTCCCATCTCGCCGAAGGAGGGCTGAGATTGCAAGAGTGTGTGTGCTACTATTACTGTATCCAGGTTTAAGTAGACTGTAGGAATCCAAACGCATGCCTTCATTGACGTGTTTTATCCACAAAGCCATGATCCCAGAAATGCTCCCTACCATGGAAATGCCAACTCTTCCCCCAATCCCCTACATTCCATGGCAGACCATAGGAAACCCAGCTCTCAGCAAGACCTACAGCTCTGGCCCCGGGATAGATAATAATGGCCTACGTTGATGGACAAACATGTCATATGCTATATGTAATATGCTTGGTATACAACCTTCCCTTTGAAGGACCCCAGTGTCTAGAGACCAGAAAAGTTCAGTGACTACCCTAAAAATCACACAACTCATTGTCAGAGAGCCAGGCTGTTAACACATGGCTCTATATCAACACACACCTTTTGGGTTGCTTTATTTCTGTATGTGTGCAGAGTTGCACATATGTGAGTAAGTGCACTTGTGGAGGCCAGGGGAGAGCCACAGCTGTTGTTCTCCAGTTGCCATTCACTTGCCTTATGTCTATTTTTTATATCTTAATTCTATATGTGTGCCTGTGTGAATGTACAGCATGTTTGCCTGCCCTTAAAGGCCAGAAGGGGGAGTCTGATCCCCTGGAGCTGGAGTTACAGGCTGTTTGTTGTGAGCCACCTAATGTGGATGCTGGCAACCAAACTTGGAAAGAAGCACTAAGTGCTCTTAACCACTGAGCCATAGCTGAGGTTTTCACTTTGGTTTTTGTTTGTTTGGGGGTTGGTTTTTTTGTTTTTTGTTTTTTGTTTTGATGTTATTATTGTTTGGGGGATATTATTGTTGTTGTCTATTTAAGACAGGGTCTCTCAATGATCTGAAACTTACCAGTTTAGCTAGGCTGGTTGGTCAGTGCATCCAAGGACCGTTCTGTCTTTACCTTCCCAGCATTGAGATTAAAGCACACACTACCATACCAGCATTTTTTACACAGGTTTTAGCGATTGAACTTGGGTCCTCATGCTTATGTGGCAAATACTTTACAAACTGAGCCATCTCCCAACCCTGAGCCTTTGTTTTTGTCACCAGACAGGCAAAAATCAAGGGGCAGTGTCCTCAAAAGTCCTTAGAAGGCTAGGCAGATGACCCCAGGAAAAGTAGGAAAGAAGGCATGGCATGTCAATACTAGGACCAAGATGCCCCCTCTGAACCATCAGCCCCCCTGTGCATTCCCTAGGGCACCAATTCCTGGCACTTTGATGTGGCCTTGGCTTCCTAGCCCAAGGGGACATTACTGCTCCAGCCTTTGGCAGCACCAGACAACAGTAGAGAATAACTGTGTGGTCTGTGCCAGCAACATACTGTTCTTGAGAGAGAGCAAGTCAAATGCCACCATGAGGTTCCTAGGGCAAGCCACAGCAGAAGATAGAACAGGGGTTTCTGTACCCCACTGAAGTTTCACATTAGATCCTTAGGATCTTGAGTGACAGGAAACCTCTGGCCTAGGCCTTGCTGCTGGATTTGATCATTGGCTGTTGGTTGTAGCACATAGAATCTATTGTACAACTATGGGTGGACCAGGAGTGGAAAGTCTGGGATGATGGAATGTTCTCAGGGTGAGCAGGTAGACTTTGCTGGCCCAGAGCTGAAAGTCCAAGGTGGACATCTTCCTAATGCTAACAATATGTATCTCCTACCCCCAGACAGAGTTGTAACCTGTCGTCCCCCTGGCTGATGAGCCTGCCCACCATGGCAAGCCCCACTCTGAGCCCCGACTCCTCATCTCAGGAGGCCCTGTCAGCACCCACCTGCTCCCCAACGTCTGACTCCGAGAACCTCAGCCCAGATGAGCTAGAACTACTGGCCAAGCTTGAGGAGCAGAACCGGTGAGTGGGGAGGAGGAGGGCCAATTCCTGGCTTCCCAGGACCCTTCACACTCAAAGCTAGACCTGGGCTACACAGAGTAACAGCTACCACAAGATGCTTAAAGAATGGTTTCTCTTTCCTCCTCCCAATGTGGGCTGGATAAATTGGTTTCTTCATTCAGAAGAGGAAATCCACATTTCAAAAGGTCAAATGAATCTAGCTTTCCTTTACAAAGCCAATTTTTGAAAGAAGATGTTAAAGCTCCTACCTACCCCTGTCTTATAGGTCTTAGGGTTTTGTTTTGTTGGGGTTGGGGGGGGGGGGATCTTTGAGTTTTCTACGTGTAGAATCTCCTCACTGGGGAATTCTAGGCAGGACCTCTACTGCTAAACCATACTCCCCTTCCCTCACTGTGGGATTCTAGGAGAATGCTATACCGCAGAGTCATGTCCTCTGCCCCTCAATATGGTATTCAAGGAAGGAGCTCTACTACTGAGCAACAATCCTGGGCTCATACCATTACTCAGGAACGAAGTGAATCCAATAGATCAGAAGACACTAGCCACTAAGTAAAAAGGTACTTTATTACTTACAGTTCCCAAAAGGAGAGGAGGCAGACCTGTCAGTCAAGATGCAGACAAGAGCCTGAGTGAAAATGCTGGCAAGAACCTTTATATTGGTTTACATGGGCAGGAGTGGGTGAAACAGGGCAGGCAAGCATGCGAGTCACTGACTTGAAGCTTTTCAGGCTGGCCCCAGATGCGGGGTACTCAACCCTGAGGTGATGATATGAGCAAGCGTGAGCATCGTGTAAAAGCTTGATGGAGGAGGAAGTGGTCAGGGTGTGGGCTCTGGATTGGTTGATTTGCATATGGGAAAGTTCACTCACAGTCATACAGGCCATTCCTATCTTTAATAACTGCCTAGCCCTAGGAAGAACCATACCAGTCCCTCCATTGCTCCAGAGTATATAAAGCTGTCAAAAGTATCCTAATAGCATCGCAGCACATGGAAGGCTATACAGCAGGAGGATCAAGAGAATGAGGCCAGCCTGAGCTTGTAGCTAGATCCTGTTTTAAAATAAAGGGCTGGAGTTATCAGAGGTAGAACACTCGCCAAGAATGAACAGGTCCCTAAATTCAATCCCCATTTCAAAAAATAATAAAGGGGAAGATGCTGGAGAGATGTCTTAGTGGTTAAAAGCCCTAGCTAATTGCTCCTCCAGAAGACCTGGGTTCAATTCCCAATACTCACATGGTGGCTCATGGCCATTTGTAACTCCAGTTCTAGGGGATTAGATGCCCTCTTCTGTCTTTGGGGCACCAAGCATATACTGGTACTCAGACATTAATACAGACAAAACACATAGACTACAAACAAAATAATAAAATATTTAAAAATAAGAGTGCCAAGAAGTGGTGGTACATGTCTTTAATCTCAGCTCTCAGGAAGCAGAGGCAGGAGAATTTCTGAGGTTGAAGCCTGCCTAGTCTATAGAGTGAGTTCCAGGACAGCCAGGGCTTAAACAGAGAAACCCTGTCTCAAAAATTTCAAAAGGAGAAGGAGAAGAAAAGGAAGAAGGAGAAGAAGAAAGAGAAGAGGGATTATTAACTAAAAAGAAGGAGGAAGGAGGGGAGATAGCTTAATCTTTAAAGTACTTGAATGTGGTTCCCAGAATCTGCATTAAACAGTAATCATACCCAGTATTTAATCTCAGCACTCAGAAGGCAGAGGCAGGTAGATTTCTGTGAGTTTGAGGACAGCCTGGTCTACATAGGGAGTTCCAGGGCTGCACAGTAAGACCCTGTTGCCGGGCCGTAGTGGCGCACGCCTTTAATCCCAGCACTTGGGAGGTAGAGGCAGGTGGATTTCTGAGTTCAAGGCCAGCCTGGTCTACAGAATGAGTTCCAGGACAGCCAGGGCTACACAGAGAAACCCTGTCTCGAAAAACCAAAAAAAGACCCTGTCAAAAAAAAAATAAAAAAAAAACCACTAGTCAAGTAATTCCAGCAACAAGGACATAGGGACAGGCAGATCCCCAAGGCTCACTGACCAGCCAACCTTGCCTAATCGGAGAGGAGCAAGTCCATGAGAGGCCCTGTCTCAAAAATAAAATGGATTCCTTAACAGGATCAAAGGTTGACCCTTAACCTCCACAAGCATGTACAAACACACACATGTGCCTACAAAGAAAGAGAAGGAAGGGAGGTAAAGACAGGGTTAATACAACCCCGCAGTGCCCTTGGACCTCTATAAATGCCCTCAGCCAGCACTTGCATTCTGAGCCCCTCCCTAAACGTGTTGTACAAAGTTGGTCTGGGAATGAGCTGGTAGAAATGCACACTTAGCCCAGTGCTTGGTACAGAAAAGGAACACACAAATGACTTTCCAAGGGCCATGGCTCAGGGAGGTTAGGTCACTGGCCAAGATGGCCCAGCAAGAAAGGCAGCATGGGAGCTAAAGATACGACTGGGCAGTCAAGAGCACTGACTGCTCTCTCAGAAGACCCAAGTTCAGTTCCCAGCACCCATACTGGGTGGCTCACAACCACTCCAGCACCAGGAGATCCAATGCCCTCTTTTGGCTTCCACACGCACATGGCACACACTTGTAGAGATAAAAGTTTTTAAAGAAAGAAAGCAGGCAATGTGGATCTAGTCTGTGAGGTCAAGTGCTTCAGGGGGCCCCTGTGACTAGGAGCCACTGGAATTTTCTGGCCTCCCCCTCCTGCTCTTCTTGCCTAGGCTCCTGGAAGCCGACTCCAAGTCCATGCGCTCCATGAATGGCTCCCGGAGGAACAGCGGCTCCTCACTGGTATCCAGCTCCTCCGCCTCCTCCAACCTGAGCCACCTGGAGGAGGACACGTGGATTCTCTGGGGCCGAATTGCCAACGAGTGGGAGGAGTGGCGGCGCAGGAAGGAAAAGCTACTCAAGGTGGCCTGAGGCAGATGTGGGATGGGCATGAGTTGTTCATCCACCAGCCAGGGCCAGGTAGCCCACTCTAGGCAGAAGGGCCAAAGTGGAGATGTACAGATGGGCATGGGAACGGGGAGGGGGTGTAGGATGAGAGAGTCCTTTTGCCTGCCTGCTTTGTGCTCTGATATAATGGTGCACATACCTATGACCCCTGTACTCAGTCACTGAGGCGAGAGGCTTGCAAGAGGAGGGCCAGTTTGAACTGCATAGTGAAACTGTGTGTCAAAAAGCCAAGGACTTAAAAAGAATGTGGGGGCTGGGAAATGCCTCTCTGTAAAGTGCTTGCTGCATAAGCTTGAAGACCTAAAGTCCATCCCCAGCATCTATAAAAAGCTGAGCATACTTGCACATGCTTGTAATCCTAGCACTATGGAGACAGAGACAGGCAGATCCCTGGAGCTCCTAGCCAGTCAGCTTAGCCCTGTAGGCAAGCCACAATCTTGTAAAAAGACCCTGTCTCAAAATACATGTGGATAGGCCAGTAAGGTGGCTCAGCAAATAAAGGCACTTGCTGTATGTAAAGACTAGCAACCTTGAGTTTTGTGCTCAGGTTCCACATGGTAGGAAAGATTCAACACCTTCAAATGCAGGTGCAAGTTGTCCTCTGGTGCATACTGCACACACACACACACACACACACACACACACACACACACAAATTTGAATGTAATTTAAATTATAACAACAACACAAAAACAACAATAAAACCCAAGGTGGAAACCTCTGAGGAATGACAACCAAAGCTGATCTCTGACCTCTATATATACACATATATCTGTGCATGTATGTGTGTATGTGTATACATGGATATGTACACAAACAGGGCACGAGAATTGGGAGTATAGCTGAGTGGTAGAGGAGTCACTGAAGGATGAGGGAGCTCCCAATTAGCACCAAGAATAGCTAAAGCACACTGACTCAGATGTCCTTTGTGCCGTCCTAAAAGCATGTGTAAGCCATACCTGAAGTGCTGAACTGGGTTAGCCTTGGGATGACTGCAGTGCATGGGGCAGACTCCAGCCCTCGCCTCCCTTGCCCCACCTCACCCTCCCCATGGCAGGAGCTGATCCGAAAGGGCATCCCACACCACTTTCGGGCCATCGTTTGGCAGCTCCTGTGTAGTGCCACAGATATGCCCGTCAAAAACCAGTACTCAGAACTCCTCAAGATGTCCTCACCATGTGAGAAGCTGATCCGAAGGGACATTGCCCGCACCTACCCAGAGCATGAATTCTTCAAAGGCCAGGACAGCCTGGGCCAGGAAGTCCTCTTCAATGTCATGAAGGTGAGGCCCCAGTATTGGCTCCAGCCACCTCAGTAACAATCCCCACTTGAGATGGCTCCATAGGGGACTGGTGGGAATCCTATGTTCACCCAGCCTCCTTCCCTTCTAGGCATACTCCCTGGTTGATCGGGAGGTGGGCTACTGCCAGGGCAGTGCCTTCATTGTGGGCTTACTCCTCATGCAGGTAAGTGGCTACCCTGGGCTCCATCCCCAAGAGATGTACATAAGAGCATTCCCTAAATCTAGTGACCTCCTAGGGCCAGAGCCTTCCTCAGCAGCCAGCTCACTGTACCCTCTGACAAAGGCCAGGCTAAGCTCTCAATGGATGGATATAGAAGAGCTAGGTTGGTATTTATGCTGCCTAGGTCCAGATACTGTACCATGCAGGACAGGAACAGGACTTAAGGAAGAACCACAGGACAATGATTTAGGTGTTTATAGGGGTTTACAGGGGTATTCCTCCAGAGAAACCAGAAGGCTTAGAACAGGGAGAAAGGAGATAGCTGGGTGTCAACAGGGATGTCTCAACCAGGTAGATGAGACTGGGGCACTAGCAAGGTTTAAGTATAGCTCCACTGTTTTCCTGTTAGTGTCCCTCAGCAAATAACTTCAGCCACAGGTCTTCCATCAATACATAGTACTGACCATGTATTTATGGTTTGTTGGATGGCTCCCAATAACCAGGTACAGTTACAATAAATATAAATGAGACAGAAGCATGCCCCTGTGTACCATGGCATTGTCCAGAGCCCAAGCATGGCCTTCCCACTCTTTCTGTCACACATACACACACACATATTGCTGGTCGCTCCAGATGCCTGAGGAAGAGGCCTTCTGTGTGTTCGTGCGGCTGATGCAGGAGTACCGGCTACGGGAGCTCTTCAAGCCCAGCATGGCTGAGCTGGGACTCTGTATCTACCAGTTTGAATACATGCTACAGGTAAGCAGGCCAGGGATGACCACCCTGAGGTTGTCTCCAGAAAGCCCCTGAAGTGGAAATTCTAGGCCTGAGAAATTACCCTTGGGAGCTGAGGATGTGGCTCAGTTGGCAGGATCCTTGCCCATCATGCACAAAGCCCTGAATACCATCCCCAGAACTTCATAAATTGGGCATGGTAGTATACATCTGTCATCCTACGACTTAGGAGGTAGATGTAGAAGGATCAGAAATTCAAGGTCAGTCTCAGGTACATAGGAAGTTCAAGCCAGCCTGAGTTACATGAAACCCACTCTGGAAAGAAGTGGCAGTATAACATGCCTGGAACCTGGTGAGGTGGTACACATTCGTGATCATAGTGCTTCAGTTTGAGACAGGAGGATAACAAGTTCAAGGCCACCCTAGGGCTACTTAGTAAGGCCTGTCTCAGTATCTAAGAGCTGGAGGGCGGGGAGGTTGCAGTATAGGTCAGTGGTATAGGACTTACTTGGCACATAAGAGTCCTGGGTTCTATGTGAAGGTCTGTGGAGAAGGAAAGGGAAGAAGTGGGGGGAAATTGAAGGAGAAAGAAGGAAGAACAGAAAGAGAGAGAGAGAAGAAAGGAGTGAGGGAGGGACAAATGGAGGGAGAGGGAGAGAGGGAGGAATCCTAGAAAAGGACCCTGTCCTTTCCTATCCCTGACCTTTCCTGTGAGATGAGAGCACACAACTGTGGAGCATGCTGGGAGCATAGCCAGGACAGGGACCTCGAGGCTTCCAAAGGGGCTCTCAGAACCACTAAGGCCGAGCGGGAGGAGGAGGGCTGGCTCCATGTGCTAAGGGTGTGGTGGAAGGAGGGGAAAGTGTTGTCTGCCTGCCTCTGCTGATTATGGAGGAGCTACAGATGTCTCTATTTATAAATAGCAATCCCCACAGGGCTCACTCCTGGCTGACAGACAGAACTTAAGTGTTTATGCTGTACACACACACACACACACACACACACACACACACACCATTCTTGTACTCTTAGACTCTCTGGCCAGCTTCAGAAGCCCATGGCAACAGAAATGTGCCATCAGTGAGCGGTCAGTGAAGGCTCCTCTTTCAGGCTCTGAGGACAGGGAGGTATAGCTCCATAGGGGCTGGTAGTTGAATAAACAGGAGGCCCAGACACCTACAAAAATGAAAGCAGAGGGTTGGGGTAGCATGCTTGCCTAGTATTTGTGAGGTCCTGGGTTTGATCCCCAATATCCTTCCCTACCCTCAAAAAGAAAAGAAATTTCATAGTTGGACATAGTGATGAGCACTTTTAATTCCAACAGACTACAGAGTAAGTACTTATTTAAAAAGAAAGAAAAGAATAGGGCAGGGACATAGCTCAGTTATTTGAGTGCCTGCCAAGCATGAACAAAGGCCCTGGTTTCAATTCCCTCCTGTGGTAGCTGGCATTTTAAAAGTAAAGGCAGGATCAGGAGTTCAAAGTCAGCTCAGCTGCATAACAAGCTGAATGCTACCCTATGATATATGAGAGCCTCTTTCAAAAAATAAACTATGGTTTGAGGAGATGGCTCAGTCAGTAAGGTGCTTGCTGCACAAGCATGGGGTCCTAAGTTCAAATCCTCAGGATCCATGTAAAACCTCATAGGCTCCTAGGAGGATATCCTGCTGTCCTCACACTGCGGAGGCAGAGACAAGTGAGGGGCAGAGTCAAGTACGTTCCTGGAGTTTCCTGGCCAGTCAGCCTACCTAGCCAAATCAATGAGCTACAAGTTCAATGAGAGGCATTGTCTTAACAAATAGGTAAAAGACAGCTGGACATGGTAATAGACACCTTTAATCCCAGCACTTGGGAAGCAGAGGCAACCAGATCACTGTGAGTTCATAAGCCAGCCTGATATACATAGCACGTTCCAGGACACCCAGCGCCACATAGTAAGATACTGTCTTATAAAGAAAGGTTGAGATTGAAGAAGACAGCAGCATCAACCTCTGGCCTCCACACGACCCTCTTACATATGTACACACATATGAACACATACAAACCTCCTATACATGCCCACAGATAAAAAATAATTTGATCCCTAGCGTCTGCCCCCCTCAAAGTTAAGAAGCAATTACAACCCCAAGCCAGAAGACTGAAGACTTTCACAGGCTAAGATTTACACAGCCAAGCAAATGTGTAACTGAAAGCACAGAGATGCTGGCTAAAGGAGTTCTCATGCCTTCTCCAGCCTCACCTTCCCCAGTGGTCTGCTACTATCTAACAGCCTGGAGCTGAGGTCAATCACATTTGACGTGTATTTTCCCAGGCCCTGCTTGTAGCCCCATGGCACTCAAAGTTCCAGTATGCCTCAGCTTCCCCCACCCCCCAAACAGTAGCTAAAAGAAGACCTGGGAGGGACCTAGGCTGCCAGGGGTAGGTCAGCAAATACTCCTTGGAGGTGAGAGGCACTGAGGCCCAATGCTTCCTTCTCCATGCCCACCAGCCTCCCCTTCCCTACACAGGAGCAGCTTCCGGACCTGAACACCCACTTCCGCTCACAGAGCTTCCACACATCCATGTATGCATCATCCTGGTTCCTCACGCTTTTCCTTACCACCTTCCCCCTGCCTGTTGCCACCCGGGTCTTTGACATCTTTATGTATGAGGTGAGTGCCCCACAGAACGCCCTTGCCCATTCCACTCTGCATTTGGAGGGAATCACATCCCACCCCCAAAATGAATCATGACTAACAGGACCAAGGAAGGCCTGAGCCTCCTGGTGGGAAGACAGGAGACTCATGGGACTGTGGTTGCTTTTGCAGGGACTAGAAATTGTGTTCCGAGTAGGCCTTGCCCTGCTGCAAGTGAACCAGACAGAGCTGATGCAACTGGACATGGAGGGCATGTCCCAGGTGGGTCCAGATGGCTGGGAAGAAGAAACTGTCTCTACTGGAGTCACAGGCACAGGAAACCTTCCCATGGCTAGCTGGTAGAGTGCTTGCCTAGCATGCATGAAGCCCTGGGTTCCATCCTACAGCACTATATAAACAGGCATAATGGTACATGGCTTTAATCCCAACACTCCACCCGAGGTGAAGGCAAGTGAATCAGAAGTTCAAGGCTAACCTGAGCTATACAAGATTCTAATAGGCCCAGCAGTGGTGGCGCATGCCTTTAATTCCAGCATCTAAGAGGAAGAGGTAGGCAGATCTCTGAGTTTAAGTTTCAGTATTGAAAAAAAGCAAACCAAAACAAAAGATTCTAAGTGACAAGGTTGGGGGTGTCGGGGGCTGGCTTCCCAATAGAAGTCACTCTTGAGCATCTGGGATCCTTTCTGCTGTCCCCGGAGCCAGGAATCTAGCACTGGAGAGAACAGGAGGCCAACACTCAACTGATTTGGGGAGGTCCTACTCACTCTTTCCTACCCACTTGTTGCAGGTCCCCAAAGCTTGCCTGCAAAGTAACCCCTGGCTGACTTGGGAGGTTTTCAGTATGTTTTCACCCCAGCTCTCACTCTGGGAGGCTCGGAAAGGAGTCAGGCATCATGAGGTAGCCTCCTACCCAGCTCCTCCCTGCCTGCGCCTTCTCCTGGCACAGTCTGCTAGATCAGAAGCCAGCTTTCCCCTCACCATGGTTTCCCCATCACACAGGCCCCTAACCCCTCCCAGCATCTTCCAGCTGGTGCTTTAGAAAAGAATGCACAAAGACCACAGTTGTGTCTGTGAACACGGGCACACATTGTCCAAGACTGCCTGACTGGGGCAGCTGGGCAGAGGAACAGGACCTGTGTCCACTGGGCTTGTCTACCCACTTCCTAAGGAGGGTCCCCCCTACTCAGACCCCATTCATCCCAGCCCTGCCTTCAGGAGGTCCTCTAGCCTGATTGTCTTAATTTCATTTATTGTTAGTGTTAGTGTGGGGATGGGGAGAGGGAGAGAGAAGAAGGGCTCATGGCACACAGTACTCACAATTCAATTCTCTCCTTCCACTCTCTTACTCTTTCCACTGCTGGCTCCAGGAATGGAACTCAGGTCAGGCTTGGGCAGTAAATCCCTTTACAGGCCAAACTGATCCACACTCTCAACCCGGGCCTGATTTTCTCAAGCATCCCACAAAAGCATGCTAGGAAGGCAGGCCTCCCTTCTTCCCTAGCTGTTCCTTCTCCTACAATCAATTTATTTGCACTACAAATGTTGGCTGAGTAGCCAAAGACAAAACAGCTTGGGTGCTGAGACAAAGAGAAGCCCTGGGCAGTAGCAGGATACAGTGAGAGCTCAGGCAGGAGCCTGGTAGTCAGGGCCCAAATGACTGTGACTCCCTATGTCTCCACAGTACTTCCAGAGAGTGATCCCCCACCAGTTTGACAGCTGCCCAGACAAGCTGGTCCTCAAGGCTTACCAAGTCAAGTACAACCCTAAAAAGATGAAGAGGTTAGTGCCTGGGAATGGAGAACTCAAAAGGGAAGCCCTTCTCAACCCCAGAGAGGCGGGACTTTGACCGTGTGCCCCGTTCCCACAGGCTGGAGAAGGAGTACGCAGCTATGAAGAGTAAGGAGATGGAAGAGCAGATCGAGATCAAAGTGAGTGCCAGAGGCGTGGGGGAGGGGCAAGGATCGGCTCCCTTGAGGCTTTCCCTCGCAAATCCAGAGCAGGCCGCTAGAGGGCAGTCCTATCTAGCGCACGGGTAGAACGGGCTGGCCTGGGCCGACAACCTCTGGCTTCGGATGACCCTCACTCACTTGACTTCCTTCACCTGCCAGCCCCGCGTGGGAACACATTCCTCAATTGGCATGTCCTCAAACCTGGCCACACAACAGTAAACAAGACAGTCAAAGTTCCTTGCCTTCATGTCCCCGAACCCTCCATGTCATGGGGTGACAGTCAATAAATCACTGAAATAGTGTGGATTCCACAGAGTGCTCCGGATCTAGTCGTACAAAAGACAGTCGCGCCTGGGGAGACACTCTAGGTCCAAGAGTCCAGTATAATGGGCCTAGGATAGAAGTATGTGCTTTGGTGGGCAGAAGAACACCCAGAAGGCTGGAGGCACAGAAGAGCCTTCAAGGTTGGGAGCTAAGGAGAAAGGCTCAGGCAAGCAGAATATGTAGGCTAAGGTATGGGCATCCACTGAGGGTCCTGGTTGTCATCAGAGTCAGTTCCTTGAGTGCACAAAATGTCTGAAACCAAACTTACTTTTCAATGGCCTCTTCACCCCTCTTCGTGTGATTTTTAGCTTTTCACCCAACAAACATTGATTGAAACAAAGATGAGACCTGGTCTTAAATGACAAGTACCTGGTTTCCCAGATAAAGGTACTCTTGAGCATCTAGAGTCCTTCAATATCTTTCCAGGGAGGCCCAGGTACTGCCAGGTATAACCCAGGGCCACGATGTCGAAGAGAGGGTAAAGAAAAGCTCATACCCACCTACTCCAACCTACCAGCTGGCTACATGTTCCCAAAGCCTGCTGGCCTAGCATAAGAACCCCATCTCCCAGTCTGGAGGACAGGCATGGATACAGACTTACACATCGACCTGGTTTTGTCCTCTCCAGTTGATGAGTCAAAGTGGTTAGCACTGGTGTCCCACCAAGGACCAGTTGTGTGACCCTAGCAGGTGAATTCACCTCTCTGAGCCTTGGAGCTTTGCTGTGATGTTCCTATTACTGTCAACCGAGTGCTCATTGTTCCTACTTCCTGTGGAAAGTCAGTGGCAGAGGCCTGAGCCTGCAAACTGAAGCACTTGGCCCTGCTTGAGGCTTCCAGAATGTTTTCTATACTGGGTTTGTGAGCCACCTCAAGGAAGGCAGCTTGAGTGTTGTGCTAGACCAAATGTAGTTCTTGCTGTGTGCAGATGAGCAGCCTGCTCTCATCTGGTGACTGTGAGGACCCAAGAATAGACAAGAATGCCACAGACCTTGAGACCACAGGCCAGATTGAAAATTGCCCCTGACAAGAGATTTCCCCAGAGGTCTTGAAGAGTCAGGCAGATGTCTCCTCATAGGGTATTTTACAAGTGTCCTGCAGTTTGGTCTTTCACTTTTATCCTGTTTTAAAACATCCTGATTTGATGCTGGGAGGTGGTGGTTGCATACCTTTAATCCCAGCACTTGGAGGCAGAGGCAGGTGAATCTCTGAGTTTTATGGTCACCCTGGTCTACAGAGCAAGTTCTGAGACAGCCAGGGCTACACAGAGAAACCCTGTCTTAAAAAAAAAAAAAAAACAAATAAAAACAAAAACAAATCCCTTATTTGTTTGCATCAGGTAAGGCAAAATGACAGGTGCATAGACAACTGCCTTCGAGAGAAACATTTGTTGGGGCTAGGGCTGTAGATTAGTGGTGAGCATTTGCCCAGCATGCACAAGGCCATAGGCTCCATCCTCAGTACAGAACAAAAGAAAAAGGAAAGAGAGGGCAAGGATATGGCTCGGTGGGTAAAGTGCTTGCTGTGCAGGCATGAGGACCTGAGTTCAATCCCTAGCACCCACATAAAGAGCCAGGAGCAGTACTGTACTTTTAATCTCATCCATGGAGACACAGAGACAGACAGATAGATTCCTCTTCACTGGCAAGCCAGCCTTGCCAAACTGGCAAATTCCAGGTTAAAAAAAGGAGAGGTAGGGCTGAGGAGATGCCTCTGTAAAGTGCTTGTGTCTCAAGAATGGAGACTTCAGTTCAGAGCTCCCAGAACCCAACAGTAAAAGCCCAGCACAAATAGTGCATATTTATAACCCTGGCACTTGGGATTGGGCAAGGTAGCAGGCAGATCCACGGAACTCGTTAGCCAGCCAGCCTAATTCAGACCATGAGCTTCAGCTTTAGTGAGAAACTGCATTTCAAAAACTAACATGGAGCCGGGCAGTGGTGGTGCACACCTTTAATCCCAGCACTTGGGAGGCTAAGGCAGGCAGATTTCTGAGTTCAAGGCCAGCCTGGTCTACAGAGTGAGTTCCAGGACACACCCAAATAGGCACACACAGGTATACACAAAAGAAGAGAAGAAAAGAGAGCTGATCGTTCTGTTTCAAGAGGAAAAGGCAGGTCATGGTCATGTCAGTCAGAGAGCATGGAGGAGGCATGGTCCAGAACCTTTGACATGGTTTCTACAGAAGGAAGAGTTAAAACAGTGCAGGTGTGTGTGAGCAGGCTCAGGACCCAGGCATGGTAGGCCATGAGAGTAGGCAATATGAGTGATATTCTCCACTCTTGCTTCAAGGAGATTCTCTGTAGTATCTGTATCAGCCCTGGGTCATTAAAATGAAGGCGGTATCCACGTAGTAAGCATCAGATAAAGGAAGGATTAAGGACTTGGGTTCTGGACTTGTGGGTTTTGTACTGAAAAGACAACAACACAGCTGTTGTCTACGAATTAGCTAGTTCTGGGAAGGACTCTCTCTCCCAAGCTAGCAAGGCCTCAGGTTGCTAAAGCATCATAAAATACAGAAACTGTGGGGGTCAGCAAGCTGGCTCAGGGGGTGAAGGCACTTGCCACCAGCCTGATGACCTAAGTTTGATCCCCAGGACACATGTGATGAAAAGATAGAACTGGCTTCTGCACGTCCTCCACAGGTGGAGCATGGTGATCATGCTCATGAGCACACACAAAGTAACATTTAAAATATACTTAAATACAAAAATATTATTTATTTATTTATTTAAGAATGTTGGGGTGTTTTGTTTTGTTTTGTTTTGTTTTTAGACAGACTTCCCATGCAGCCCTGGCTACTCTGGAACTTAGTATATAGACTAGCTTGACTTTGAACTTGACTCTATCTCCCCCCCTGACTCCCCATGCCCCTCCTCATTTACTTATTTTTTAATTGTTTGGTTTTTTTGTTTTTTAACCTTAGCCAAAAATACTGAGAAGCAACAAGTCTGTTTGTTGTGACAAGATCTCTCTGTATGGTATAGGCTGTCCTCAAACCTGCAGTCCTCCTGCCTCAGCCTCCTAAGTACTGTGATTAAATTACAGGCATGTGCCACCATCCTCAGCTGGAAAAAACAATTTTGAAATAAGGTCTCATATTGACCAGATATATAACCTGAAACCTGCTCTGTAGCCAAGAATGATCTTGAACCCCTGACCCTCTTGCCTCTACCTGTGAATATCGAGGTTAGAGGCATGTGCCATCATAACGAGTTTATATGATACTAGAGATTGAAGCCAGGGCTGAAAGCATGCTAGGTAAGCACTCTACAAACTAAGCTACACTCCCAGACCCCCACTCCCAATATTTTGTAAATTATGACCAGTGTACAGCCCTACCTCCCCCTCATTCATTCTGCCTCTCTTTTTTCCATTTGGGAAAGTCAGGAAAGATAGGACTCATTAGCTAGGCCCATCCAGGTTCCTCTGTTGGGGGTGGTGCTGGATGCAGTGAGCAGCTGAGTTCAGATTGGACAGAGCAGTCTAGGGGTTACAATCCAGGGTCAAGAGACCTAATCTTCCTTGCCCTTAAACAGCTCTGATTCAGCTAGGAAGCTCAGCTGAGGCACCACTCCTCTTTGACTCTGTTTCCTTACACATGATGTAAGTCAGTGACCATCAGATCCATGATTTACTCCAGTTGCTTTCTGGGTGTTTCTATCACCATGTCTCCCCAAGAAGCAACCCAGGAAATGTCCTGTGTAACCCATGGGATTGTAGTTTCATTTCTGCTGCTGTGATAAAATACTCTGACAAACTGGGGAAGTCTGGAGAAATGGCCTAGCAGTTAAAGGCTCTGGCTGCATTTCCAGAGAACCTGTGTTCACAATTGTCTGCTCACAACTGTCTGTCTCAGGAGATCTCAGGCCCTCTTTTGGCCTCTATAGTCATTCCATGCACATAAAATTAAAATAAAATTTTTTCAAAAAGTATTTTTAAACTTAAGACAAATTATTTATTTTAGCTAACAATTCCAGATTACAGTTCATTACTACCAGGGACGTCACAGCAGAAAGAGCTTGAGACCATTGGTCACATCACATCCAGTCAGGAAGAAAGAGATGCTTACATATTGGAATACTCCCTTGCTTGTGCTCGGTTCAATTTATCCACTCATGCAGTTTAGAATTCCCTGCCTGGGTAATGGTGGGCTGTCTGTCTTCTCTCACATCAATTAAGGCAATCAAAAAAAAAAAAAAATTCCCCTAGCTGGGAGGTGGTAACACACACCTTTAATGCCAGTGCTCCTGAGGCAGAGGTAGGTGGATATCTGTGAGTTCAAGTCTAGCTTGAAGAAAGGTCCATGACAGCCAGGGATACACAGAGAAATCCTGTTTTGACAAAAGAAAAAAAAAAGAAGGAAGGAAGGAAGGGAAGAAGCAATGAGAAAAAGAAAATCCCTACAGATGTGTCTATGAGCCAACCCAGTGTAGACAATCCTTCATTAAGATTCATTCCCAGGTGACTCTAGGTTGTGTCAAGTTAACGACTAAAACCAACCCTCACAGCCTGGTAGGCCTTTTGGTCATCTACTACTACAAATGATTTCTTCATAACCAAGAAGCTGAGGAAGCTACCTACGACACATTTGCATACATCACCAGCTTCATAGAGGGTCCTGAGGGGACTTAAAGCATAGATACTTACCCTAAATTCCTCATCACAGAGCGGAAGGCAGAGAGAAGCATAGACTGGTAGACCTCTGTAATCCCCTACTCAGGAGGCAGTAGGATCAAAGTTCAAGGCTGACTATACTATATAACAAGACTATAGGGAGCAGGAAAATAATAATAACGGCAATGGTCTAAAAGGTTAGAAATGTGGTATAGATGTTGCCTCGCATGCAGGAGCCCTGGGTTCTATCCACCCCGGCATCACACTGCAGAGTCATAGCATCATGGCACTCACCTGCCATCTCAGTTCTCAGGAGGTAAAAACTGCAATATCAAGGAGTCAAAGGTATCCTTGGCTACACAGCAAGTTCTAAGCCAGCCTGGGATGCAGAGAGACATTGTGATTAAAGCAAAAGCCACCTACATGTTCAACACAAGAGACCTAAATTCTGAGAAGGGGGTTGTTCCAGAAAGTCTAACTTAGTGGCTGCTGGAAGCAAAGGAAAAGGGGGGAAGGGGTACCTGGCATCAGCTTCCCTTGAAACACAGGGGAAAGACCCTTGAAAGGCCAGGCAGAAACAGACTTCTGAGGATAGTATAGATGCTGACTGCCCCTTACACTTACTTATACACACACACACACACACACACACACACACACACACACACGTACACACCACGAGGAGGGGACTAAAGAATTTCTTTATTTTTATATTTTTAGACAGGGTTTCTTGTATAGCCCTGGCTGTCCTGGACCTTGCTTTATAGACCAGGCTGGCCTCAGACTCACAGAGATCCACCTGCCTCTGCCTCCTGAGTGCTGGAATGAAAGGTGTTCAACAACACACCCAGCTCCGTTTCTTTTGTGTGGGCTTTTTGATTTTTGTTCTTTAATAATTTTGAGCCAGGCAGTTGTGGCACAAGCCTTTCATCCTAGGACTCAGGAGGCAGAGGATTCCGTGTAGCTTTTGCTACCCCGCCTAAGCTCCGGGAATGGACCTTGATACCAGCCCCCCACACCCACCAGAGAATATTGAATCTGTGAGTGAAAAACACAGAGACACACACACGCTGCTTAATTTCAGCTTGCCTTGTTATCTCAATTGCTGGGCGTTAGTAACCTCCCATGGCAGTGTGCCCTCCTCAGTACCCTCAGCTCAGCACCCACCCTCCTGCCTGGAGAAATCGTTGGCTTTTTTCTCTCTGAAGCAGGGCGAACTCCCCTCTTCTCTCCTGCATCTGCCTGCATCCCTGGAAGTCCTGCCTATCCTTCTGTCCAGCAATTGCACCATGGCATCTTTAGTGACAGATCAAGAACCAATTGCAGAACAGGATCTTAGCATCAGAACCGCCCCTACAGCAGAGGCAGGATGACTTCTGAGTTCGAGGCCAGCCTGGTCTGCAGAGTGAGTTCCAGAACAGTCAGGGCTACACAGAGAAACCCTGCAATTCAAACGAAAATAAAATAAAATCATTCTGAGACAGAATCTCATATAGACCAGGCTGGCCTCCAATCCAATAGCTAAGGATGGCCTTGAATTTATGATCCTCCTGCCTCTGCTTCCCAAGTGCTGGGATTACAGGCATATGCCACCAAGCCAGGTTTTTTGCAGAGTAAGGGCTTTTTTATGTGTGCTACAAAAGCACTCTACCAACTGAGCCACACTCCTAGCACCAAAGCGGCTTTATTTTAACTTTTAAAATGTATTTTATTTTGTGTGTGTATGTGGAATAACATGCGTATGGAATGCCAGAGGACAACTTGTAGGAGTTAGTTCTCTCCCTGCACCACATGAGTCCTGGGCATCTAACTCAGGAAGTCAGGCTTGGCAGCAAGCGCCTTTATCTGATGAGCCATCTTATGGGTCCTCAGTATATTTAATAAACCATCTAGACAGTCATGTGCCTCGTTTTCTGAAATTTCTGGCCCAGAGTATAAGGTCCCTCTGGGGACCTTGCTTGACCTCTGTGGTTGGTGAGTGGAGATTAAGGGCCTATACGTGTTTGGGGGGTCTGAAGTGCTCTTCTTCTTCCTCTATAGAGGCTTCGAACAGAGAACCGGCTGCTCAAACAGCGGATTGAGACCCTAGAGAAGGTGAGGAGTGTGGGTACCAGCTGTTGGGTTCCAGATCTCTCTGCCTCAGAACACGGCAGCTACTAAGGCTGGGGCCGTTCCTCTGTTCTGAATCTAGCTAAGTTAAGAAGCATAGCTAGGGCAGGCATAGTGGTTGTACTCTTGTAATATCAGCATAAAGAATTCAAAGCCAGCTAGTCTCAGCTACATGAGACCCTGTCTCAACAAAATATATGGGTGGCCTTTCCCTCAATATCCCCTAACCCCACTGAGATTTGGGCTGCCCTGTTATTAGGGGTTCTCAGAAGACTTCGTCCCACTCCGGATCTCAGCTCAACTACACCTCAGTGGATGGCAATCACAAACTGCATGGGTGGGGGAACAAGTTCCATCACTGGGCCACAAGGAATCCCAACCTATAATTTGTAGGTTTCATCCTAGAAAGGAAGGCAGGAAGGAAGGAAGGCAGACAGAAAGGGGCTCATCACTTGAGGTAGAAAGGCATGGCCTTGGCTTGGGACCCTACTAGGTTACGGATGGGGTGGTTTGGGGAACTTGGCATGACTCTGAGCCCTCCCTCCTGTTCCCCATTGCTGACCACAAGGAAGCAGTAGGTCATGGACAGGATGTTATTACCACACCAAAACCTCAATTCTTGTTTTCTCTCAAGATTAAAATGCATCCCTGTCCCAGCCCTCTCTGGGATCTCCTCCTCACACACAGTGAAGAGACAATCCTGCTGCTGAGTTTTCTCAGCCCAGTGCACCCCAACCTCCCCACTCATGTGAACCCCTCTCCAGGACAGAGTTGGCTCTGGCTTTGGTCTTTCTCTGGGCCCTTTCCCGCTGGTTCTCTGGTCTTCACTTTTCTTTCCCCTGCTTCTAGAGATAGCCCACTGCGTTAGTGACAAGTGGTTCTTGTCTGTCTCTCCCCCTTTCCTGTCCCCTGCCTTCTGCTCTGCCTCCTTCCCCGTTGCTGGGAACCCCCTTCGCCTGGTAGGAGAGCGCGGCCTTGGCTGATAGGTTAATCCAGGTACTGTAGCTTTTCCATATACCTCTGCACTCTCCATCCCAGGCCCTTCCCAGTCCTTGCACAAGACAGCCAGTAACCTCCTCTTTCCTGGCCACTGCCATTCTGGGGGCAAGAGCAACTTGCATGGAGGGGGCAGCTTCCAGGGAGAATAGTGCCTTGAGGGAGGGGCATGTGAGCTGGAGACAAACTCCAGGATGGGAGGCATTTGGGGGAGTGTGGTTAGGAGAAAGCTTACACTCAGCATAGACAGCGGGCTTCCTCCACCAAGGAGCAAGAGATGCTACCCCAATGGGACTCAGGACCCTCAGAGCATTCTGGTTTAGATCCTGACACATTTGTTGTGCTAAGCTTGCACTAACGTGCTCACACACAGGCATGCATGCATGCAGGCACACACAACTGTTCTGACTCCTCTCTGCTTCTTCTGCCTGTCACCCCATCACCATCTCTCACTCGCCTGCTTCTGCTGCTGCTTCATTCTTGGATGGCTTTTCTAGAAGCTCCTGCACAGCACCCAGTGGCTCTGAGCCTGGAATGGGGAACAGGGACTATCAAGTCGGGTGGGAAGGAGGATGTGGGGGAGTTGTCAAGGTGTATTACACCTCGCACACACAGCCTTTTGCTTTGTATAACAGTATTTTTCTTCACTTGGGACAGAGGCAAACAACCAGGATTGGGGATGGAGCCCAAGCCTGGGAGTTAGGGGCATTTGTCACTTAAGCCTAGTAGCACATCCACAATGTCCATTACTCCCAGGATCCTTTAGTTGGCCTGTCCTTGCCTGTCTCCACCCAATACATTCTGAGGCCTGCTGTGGACACCCCATCCCAGGCTCTGAGCACTAAAGGCCATGCCTGTCTCACTTTAACCCTCTCTCGCCCTCTCTGAGCTTCCTAGAGGCCAGGCCTGGGACCAAAGCAGATGGTCATGGTATCCTTCCCACCCCATCCTCACTGTGCTCAGGGGCAGGTGACACGGGCACAGGAGGCTGAGGAGAACTATGTCATCAAACGGGAGTTGGCAGTAGTGAGACAACAATGTAGCTCAACTGCAGAGGACCTTCAAAAAGCACAGAGTACCATTCGGCAGTTGCAAGAACAGCAGGTACCAGGAGGTTGAGTGGGGTTGACTGGCAGGACCACACCTCCTACAAGTCTATGTGCCACCCTTACCTGCTGGCCCTCAGGGCTTAGATCTGTAAAAGTGGGTGAGGGTGCCCAGAGGCTAGTGTGAATTTGATGCCCCTCACAGCCAGATCCACTCCAATCTGGCCATTACTGCAGGAGCACATGCCCCACCCCCAGTCCATGGTACTGGGACTGAGTCTTGAAGACTTTCAGAAGGCACCCTGAACTCATGGAAAGTCCCATTCCCAACATTCCCTCTGTGCAGCTTTCCCTGGAAAGAAGCCAAGCCAGTTTTATTGCCTCCTAGTGCCACGAACTTAGCATGGGTTCAACCCAGGATGCTCAGTAACTGGGACCCTCTTCCAGCCCAGGCCCACTAGCATGAAGGCTATTCACCATGTAGCAGTCACCACCAGGAACCAATGCAGTTCTTTGCCTCCAGGAAAACCCTCGCCTCACAGAGGACTTTGTGGCCCACCTGGAGACAGAACTGGAGCAATCACGGTTACGAGAGACAGAGACCCTGGGGGCCCTTCGAGAAATGCAGGACAAAGTTCTGGACATGGAAAAGGTATGACTGGGGAAGGAGACAAAGGAGGTGAGTGGATTTTAGATATAGAAACCAGGCATGGCCACATGCACCTATAATCCCTGTACTATGGCAGAGATATGGGATGATCGCTGGCTTGTTGGTCTTTAGCTTAGCTCCAGGTTCAGTGAGAGACCCTATCTAAAGATAATAAGGCAAAGTGATGGGGTAGGACACACAACATCATCCTCTGGCCTCTTCAAGCATACACACATGCACACGTGACTATGAGGGGGGGAGGGAGGGAAGAAGAGAGAGAGAGAGAGAGAGAGAGAGAGAGAGAGAGAGAACAAAAAACAAAAGGAGGCAGCCAGGGCAATTGTCCCACCTGTATGTCCGTCCGTTCCCATAGAAGAGGGGATCTCTCTGTGCTGCTTTAGAGCCCGCTGCCACCCAGGCATTGCCTCCTCCAACACTGCAATCTCCACACAGGGATCCAGGGCTGTAGAAGTTGGAGCCTCACCTATAAAGCTTCCCACACCCTTGAACTGTGTGGGCTCATATACACAGCAGCACAGCCCTGCCCTGAGTCCCACTCTCAAAGCACAGTGTGGCAGCTTCATACACTGCCTGGTTGCTATCCCACTGCACTGTGCTTGTCTTCCCAGGAGCTGAGGTTCCAGGATATAGGGAAGGAAAGGTTGACAGGGGAAGACCCAGGCCAATTAATTCGGCAAACTAAGGACTACAGTTTCCCGCCTGTAGCCCTGGAGGGGGGAACCAGACTTCTTGAGTGCCTCCCCAGCTGCTTTGTGCATTGACTCAACTCAGGCTGAGGATATACCTGAATTGGTAGAATACTTGCCTAGTATACATGAAGTCCCAGATTCCATCCCTAATGCATACGTGTAGTCCCAGTGCAGGTAGGAATCCCTGTAACTCCAGGGGAGGTGGAAGAAGGAAGATCAGTCATTCAAGACCATCCTTGGCTATATCACAAATCTGATTTCAGTCTGAGTTACCTGAGATCATCTCCTAAAACAAACAAACAAAATACCAAATCTCTCAGGGAGCGGACACAAGCCCTTGAAGTTGAGAACCACCCTTCCCTGAATACCTGCTACAGCTGTGTAAGGGCTGCAAGCCTTTTAGCCCCATCAATACACCTCCTTCCACACAAGAGGGAAAAGTGCCCAGTCTAGACCCTGTCTTGCCTCCCATACCCAGACCTAAACAAAGGTCAGTAAGGACCAGGCCTACCAAGTTATATACCAAGAAGCTAGTGCATGAGCACACCCCAATCACTGGGCTGTCTCCACACTAGGACAGAATATAGGTTGGTTCCAGTACTGTTTCTGAAAAGAAGGGCTTCCAGGCCGGGAGTCGGGAGAGTACAGGGTGCTTGCCACTTGTCTTCCGGCCCCCGCTGATACAGTCATGGGTCCTGAAAGGCTTGGATCTTGGAATTGTGAGAAGACTAGACCTACCTTCACCCTAGCTACCTCAGAATGCATTGTGTAATTTCAGTGATATTTATTTACAGGAGGCCTCAGTTCAAAGGGGTTTCCCAAAGACAGACCTGAGAACCATTTTGCAGATAATGAACCCCGGCTACACATGAGGGTCTTCTTCCCCTGGGCCTAGTCTCTGTTCCCTTGGGTATGCTGTAATCTAGGGTGTCCTCTCTTCGCTCAGTTGCCAAAGCAGAGAGAGACCTGAGGGAAGGCCGGAGGTGTGGGTCCAGCAGTTTAGGCTTGGAGGTTCAGTGCTTTCCCGATTCCTCACTTCTGTCTCCCCGCAGAGAAACAGCTCATTGCCGGATGAGAACAATGTAGCCAGGCTGCAGGAGGAACTGAAGGCGCTCAAGGTGCGGGAGAGCGAGGCCGTAGCCTCTGCGAGGGAGCTAAAGCTGCAGCTGCAGGAGCTCTCAGACACCTGGCAGGTGAGGGCCAGGTGTGAGGGTGCTTGGGAGATAAAGCTGCAGCTGAAGCTGCAGGAGCTCTGGGACACCTGGCAGGTGTGAGGGTGCTCCCAGCAGGGTATGCCTGGAGCAGGTGGTGGCCCGTACTTCGTACTTTGGGGCTCTAGCCCCAAACTCTGGCCTCTAGAACCCTTCCCCCTGCCTTCTAGGCCCATCTTTCCCGCGGTGGCCGCTGGAAGGAGTCCCCTCGGAAGCTGGTCCTGGGCGAGTTACAGGACGAGCTCATGACTGTGCGTTTGCGCGAGGCACAGGCCCTGGCCGATGGCCGCGAATGGCGGCAGCGCGTGGTGGAACTGGAGACGCAGGTAAGCCAGGCCTACACAGAGACACCACGGTGGATCCTAGGCCATACCATGACCACTCTCCTCTTGCTGCTGCACCCTCTGGTCCTCCTTCCCAGGACAACATCCACCGCAACCTTTTGAACCGTGTGGAGGCGGAACGCGCGGCTCTGCAGGAGAAGTTGCAGTACCTGGCAGCGCAGAACAAGGGACTCCAGACTCAGCTCAGCGAAAGCCGACGCAAGCAGGCAGAGGCTGAGTGCAAGGTGCAGCCCCTGCCCGGACCCCACGACCCTACCTGGGACCTTGCCACCTCCTTTATCTGCCCTCTGTACTCCCTTCCCTTCAGAGTAAGGAGGAAGTGATGGCTGTGCGCCTTCGGGAGGCAGACAGCATGGCTGCAGTGGCAGAGATGAGGCAGCGCATCGCAGAGCTGGAGATCCAGGTGAGCCCCAGGAACTGGGAGGAGGGTGAACCCCTGGGCTGGTCATTCTCTGACCGACAGTACCCCGGCCCTCCCGGCAGAGGGAGGAGGGCCGCATCCAGGGCCAGCTGAACCACTCGGATTCATCGCAGTACATCCGTGAGCTGAAGGATCAGATCGAGGAGCTGAAGACTGAGGTGAGAGCAAGGGATACTGGCCATGGGCGAAACCTGGTGCGGGGACCCAGATAAAGCATGAAGCTAGGAGGGGAAGGGAGGAAGGCGCCTGATGGCCGGGGTTCTCTGTGGGTACGTCGATCTACGTCCCTCCCCCCCCCCCCCGCACCCCAGGTGCGGTTGCTGAAAGGCCCACCAACATTCGAGGACCCGCTGGCTTTCGATGGGCTGAGCCTAACGCGGCACCTGGATGAGGATTCGTTACCATCTTCTGATGAGGAGCTGCTTGGTGTGGGTGTGGGCGTGGGTGCAGCCCTGCAGGATCCACTCTACCCTCTGTCACCACGGGACGCACGCTTCTTCAGAAGTCTGGACCGGCCAGCCAAGGACAGCGAAGGTAGCTCAGACAGCGATGCGGATGAGCTAGCTACGCCTTATAGCAACCAATGCCTGGACAACTGAAGCTGGGGACCCACTCATGGGGAGCCTGGAGGCCCTCGTTGCTGGGAGGAGAGAGCAGCAATCCATGACCTTGCTGCTCCACAGCACTAAGGAATTCTGTGCCTCTGTACCTTCTGCCAACTGAGGGCCAGGTGGAGGAGGCAGCACCGACGGCAGGGCCTACTGGCAGGCCTGGCCTACATAGCAGTGTTTACCCCTTTTAGACCATATCGTCCAAGCTCTCCTGAGTACAAGGGGTGCGTGGGCCAGTTACCTGAAGGGTGTTGCTCTCCTAACATGGTCAAGGGCCGAAAGTGCAGAGGTCCCAGGACTTGTTAATAAGCAGGAAGCTTCCAACTCCTAGTCAGCTTCCCTTTGGGACAAGGGTGGCCCTGCTGGGTGGGGCCCAGGAACTGCAGTAGGTCTGAGGAAGGAGTGGCAACTTGAACTGGATATTAGCACCCCAGGACAGGTTCTCTGGACACAGTGATATTGAACAGGCAGCCCCTTGCCACTGGGGACAGATGGCCAGGCTGGACTTTTCTGCCTGGTGCAGGCATCAAGGCCCCTGCAGCAGAAACCAAAGCCCCCCCCCCCCCCCCGATCCTGTGTGCAGGACCACCTGGGGTGTGAGTGGTCAGTAGGAACCAGTTCAGGCCTGGGCAGTGTCTTCCCCACTCTCTAGGGCTATATAGAAGCTGCAAAGAAGAAACCCTTTCCTAGAGCACCCATCTTCCTCTGGGAAATACTAATACCACACGTATTGGCTGACTGTAGAAGAGAACCCTCCTTGGGAGTCCTCAGCCTCAGTCCACTTATTCTGGCTAGAGTCTCCCAGTCAGTTACCTCCCCTTATCTCCTCGAAGTGTTCCCATGGTCTCTGCCCAGTCAGAGTTGAGAATGGTGCCAAAGTCCATCATTGCTCCCCAGGCTCCTTTATCCTTTACCCCTGCATCTTGGGACCCCCTAGGGGCTGACCCCCTCTCTGCTCCTCGAGCCTCAGGTAGAATGGTGCCCACAGCATTCCCTGGGTGCTTCCTGGGTGGGGCCCCCAACTCCGTCTCCATTCCTGGTGGCCCACTCTTCAAGTGTTAAAAAAAGCCTGGGGGCTGGGGCAGGGTACCCCTGAGGAGGCCCTCTCATGTGCTCCTCATGTGCCCCCCCACACTGCCCACCACCATTTTGCACACTGCCTGTTCACACTCCATGTCTCCAAGGCAGAAAAGATGGAAAATAAAGTGTATTTACACAGTCATAAGGGATGCCGAGTAGAGCCAAAGGGCTGGGGAAATCACAGGTGCTAAAGAAGTTGCTAAACCCCCATCCATGTGTTCTGGAAGTTCACAGATGAATCCAGTGGCTAGTTGGTGTGAGAAACGCCACAGGGATGAAGAGAGGGCTTGAGCCTGGCCTAAACCAAAAATGCCAGCTTCAGGAATCACTGGGCCCAGTGGTATCTATTCAATGAAAACTGTAGGAGGCCATTGGGGTGTTCTGTCCTGCACCTGCCTCTGTGGAGTCTCGGGTGTCATGGGAATAGGTATTGAGGGTTTGGGGAGTGAATTGCCATTCATATAATGCCAAAGTAGACAACCAAAGCAGAAAAACCAAAGAAGCCTTCATGGAGGAGGCGGTGTGAGAGGTTTCCCTGAGGGCAAAAGTACAAAGCCCAGATGCCTGGGGAATGGTGGGATGGGGAGGGGTCATTGTCTTTGGAGGAGGCAGAATGTCCAGGAAGAAAGAACAGAATTTAGGTGTATGGTGAGGTCAGGAAGATGGTGAGTGTGACTGCTCCAGTAGGGATCAGAGTTTGGGCTTTGAACTGAGGGCAGTGTGAAGCCCATGGACAAGGCGGAGAATAGAGCCTTTGAGTGGGAAATGGTGTTAGGGATCAATAACCATCAAATGCCAAACTGAGTCAGGCAGTGGCATTGAATGGAGGATCATCTTGGGAAGGAGTGCCCAGGTTAGCTCCGGCTCATGTTGGTAAGGGGAAATAAAGCCTGGGGCACTTAAACCAAAAAACCCAACTATTTACTGCTCAATGGCACAGAGCAACTTCGTACAACACTTGAGTTCATGTCAGAATAGCTGAGTCCCCTATAAATGTTCCCATTCCTATCACACAGCTCTAACACTGGTGCTGTACCCGCTGCTCCCGTTGGGTAACTGATCACCCACACACTCCTATTCCCAAGCTGGTTCCCTGAACTGGAGCCTAGCTACAGAGGAAAAGTCTTCACAAAAGTTGGCCTTGAGGGTCTAGCTGCCCAGTGACGAGAGTCAGGGTTTTTTTGTTTTTTTTTGGGGTTTTTTTTTTTTTGCCTGACATGGTGGCACCTTTTATCCCCAGCACTCAGGAGGCAGAGGCAGGTAGATCTCTGAGTTCTAGGCCAGTCTGGTGTACAGGGTGAATTCCTGGACATCGGAGGCTATACAGAAAACAAACAAACAAACAAAAAAAACCCTTTTTTTTTTTTTCCTCTTGAACTTGAAGTCTGGGAACAAGGATATCTGAGGTTCCCTCCAGGGCTCAGCTAGAGAAGAAATCTCTGGCTTGTCACAAATCTCAGAACTAGAGTCCAGAGTGTGCTCCCTCTCCCAACAGGTAGCAGTGCTCCTTTGAGAGTAAAATTCAAGCAGGGATGCATGCAAGGGTGCTGAGAGGGGGGAGAGGAGAGAGAGAGAGTCAGCTTGCCTGGGTGATGGCTGGGAGGTGGAAAGCAATTCTGATTGGTGGACTTAAACATAGTGAGAACTCATGAAATCATCTAGCGTTAGAGACAGAGCAAGGATACCCCTGAGAGTGCCATACATAGATTGGCATGACATCAACTCCTGGGTCTTCTGCCCACCCCCACCCCGGGACCCCTGCAAGCTGCATCTGTAAGCCAAGTCAGTCCACTTAGCCCCGACATTTCTGAAAGTTCTTTCTGCAAGCCTGGGCAAGTTACTGCTTTAACACTGTAGCCTCCTTGGTAAAAGGAAAGGAAGATTGCCTCAGTTTATTTTCAACTATGATAAAAAATACCTTGACAAAAGCAACTTAGAGGAGAAAGGTTTTATTCTGGCTCACAGTTCAGGGTATCATCTATCACTGGGAAAGTCAAGGCAATAGGAGCTAGAAGCAGCTGGTCACTTAGCATCCACAATCAGGAAAAAAGAGGAGTGAAGGCATGCTGCTGCCCAGCTGTCTGCTTACACAATCCAGTATCCTAGCCAGGGGATGGTGTCACCCAAAATAGGTGGGTGTTTCCACCTCAGCCCAAGCAAGTTAATCCCCTACAGGCATGTCAAGAGGATCCTCTTTTGGGTATTTTCAACTTGACACTACCCATCATGGAGAAGTAACAGATGAAGTCAAGGACTCACCATTCCTCTATTCAAGTTCATCCTTCATGCCCAGCTCTCAAGCATGGAAGAGAAGGGATGCACATAGGACAAAGGGGCTGTAGCAAGGGGTGCCCAGGAGAGCAAACTACCCCATGTCCAGAGTAAGAACTTCGGTGGCCATCCTGTTCATCTATCCAGACCTTTGTGAGCCTAACGTTTTTATTAGAAGTGATACCCGAAAAATCACAAGACCGTTGTAGCCACTGCCTTGCCAGCCCCTTTTCGTAGAGAAGTCATAGTTCAGCCAGAACTCCAATTTGCTCAGGCATAACCACTGGTATGGTGTAGCCTGGCCCTTCTAACTACCTCTGTGGTCCTCTCCCAGCTCCCAAGGTGGCACAGAGCACACAGGTGCCAGCATGTAAACTATCGTCCATTGAGCATAGCTTAGGCCAAGGAGGAGAAGCTCAAATGGAAGGCCTAGTCTTAGTGTGTGGGTAGAGTCCAAGCCTAAGCCAAGGAAGAACATGGTTACAGCTTGGGCCCAAACAGGGCTCTAGAGGTAAAAACCAATCCATCCGAGTGTCAAAGGAAGTGGAAGTGGAGACCAAGACACAAGAGGTGTAATCAGAAGGGTGGATTCTAAAGTGGTATGTGTATGGTGGACAGGGCTGGGATCTGGCTCAGTGAAAAGTCTCCACTTCTACTACAGTCCAGTCACCCTGTGGGGAAGCCACATCGTCTGGGGAGAAGCTGGTGACCGAAGTGATGCTGGCACGCGACTCGTCCAGGGGAGACAGCAATTCGGCCCAGCGGCCCAATTCAGCATCGCTGAGCGGAGCCCGGGATCCTCCCGAGACACCACCTCCCCCTGAGCCTCCTGAACCACCTTCGCTGCCCGCAGCTGCACCTTCCGCGGCCGCCAGCAGCAGTGTCCGGCTCAGCAGGTGCTGCACGACACTAGCCTGAAGCGCCCCCAGCGGCAGCTCACCAAGGCGAGCCGACTTTGGGCTTCTCGAGGATGCTCCTGCGCAGGCTGCAGCAGTCACCTTGGCACTGTCAGAGCCAGGCCTCGGTTCTGGCTCCACATCTAGGGATCCAGGGGTGGGGGCCACCGACTCTGGTCCTTCAGCTTCGTAGATGGTGCACAGGCCGTCAGAGGAACCCGGGCCAGCAGTGGGAGGCCACGGCAGGGGAACTCCTGTAAGAGCAAATGTGGGGACCAGCAAGATTGCTTAGCGGTTAAGAAGAGCACTTGTCACCAAAACTAAACTTGACAAGCACTGTTTGATCTCTTGGACCTACATAGTGAAGGAGGAAACCAACTCCCACAAGTCGTCTGACCTCCACTCCACGTCAGCCAGCGCTGTGACACTAGAGCCCGCACAAATATTCAAAGAAGTAAGTGAATAAATAAAATTTATTGATATGAAAAAAATCTTAAGGACCACCAGAGGGCCGGAGAGACAGTTCAGTGGTTAAGAACACTGCTCTTTCAGAAGAATTGAGTTCGATTCCCCAGTACCCACGTGGCTGCTCACAACGGTCTTTAAGTCCAGTTCCAGGTATTTCGACAAACACTTCTAGCCTCCATGGCACCACATACATGGTGCACAAACATATATGCAGCAAATCACCCATTCACATAGAATAAAATAAAAATTTTAAAATAGGGCTGCAAAGATGGTTCAGTGGGTAAGACACTTGCCACTAAGCCTGAAGTCCTGCGTTCAATCCACACGTAAGAACTGAATTCCATAAGTTGTCTGACTTCCACAAGTGCACCAAAGGAGCACATGCCCACAAAGAGATACAAATACATTCAAAAATAAACGTGATTTTAAGGAGGCAGGACTGGAAAAGTGACTCAGAGGTCCTGAGTTTGGTTCTTAGCACCCATTTTGGGTGGCTTGCAACCAATTGTAACTCAGAGGACCCACACAAATGGTACATACATTCACAAAAACACACATACATATAAATAAAAATAAATCGCTTTTTAAAGGAAGAGATTACGAGATGAGTAAACACAGTTGCAGCCCTGCCTGACCACCTGAGTTCCCTCCCTATAACTAACATAGTGGAAAGAAAAATTACTACCAGAGCTTGTCCTCTCACTTTCATGAGCAAGCCGCGCGCGCGAACACACACACACACACACACACACACACACACACACACACACTATAGACCAGGAGCGGGGCTTGACAACTTCTTGGGATCTCTGTTCAGTATCCTTACCTGGAGTGCTGCGTACTGCTAAGGGCGGAGCAGAACTTCGACTCCAGGAGGCCGGGTGGCAGGCCGCTAGCTCCGCGTCCGGGACCGGGGAGATTGTAGCGCAGCCCTCCGGCCCGCTATCGTAGCCGCGGAGCTCCTCCGGTGTGCTCGTGGCGCTGCTGCTGTGACCTGCCAGGTCCGGGCCACTCAGCGTACTGGACGGGCTTCGCGAGGGTGGCGGCGGCGGGGCAGGGGCCAGCGCCAGAGTCAGCCGTGGACCTGAGATAGGGACATCTGGACCCGGGGTCGGGGGTCGACGAGGGGCTTGCAGTGGTGGTGAGGCAGGAGGAGAAGGAGGCTGAACGACCGGCGAGGTCAGGCCAGGAGGGGCCCCCGGAGGGAGAGTGGTCAGGGGAGAAGGAGGGGTCTGTAAAGTAGGTAAAACCACAAGGGGAATCTGTAGGGGGTGTGTGGCTGTGGCCAATGAGGAGGAGGGAGACTGCAGAGAGAGCAAGGGCAGAGAAGGTGGGGTCTGTGGAGAGGGGATTGTCAGAGGAGAAGGAGAGGTTTGTAGAGGAGGCAAAGCCAAGAGAGGACCCTGTAGAGAACATGTGTCTGTGTCCAGGGAAGAGGTGGAAGCTGGCAGAGGGGGCAAGGCCAGGGGTGGGGCTTGCGGAGGGGGCGTGGCCGGGGGTGAACGAGTGGGTGAGTCCA
>JADRCH010000328.1:236768-358002 GCA_019843965.1 Rhynchomys soricoides | reverse complement strand
GAAGCTGGCAGAGGGGGCAAGGCCAGGGGTGGGGCTTGCGGAGGGGGAGTGGCAAGGGGTGAACGAGTGGGTGAGCCCAGTGAAGGTGGGGCTTCTGGAGGGGGAGTTGCCAAGGGAGACGAAGGTGAGGCTGATGGAGAAAGAGGGCCCTCCAGAGGAGGTGAGGCAGGAGGGGAGAGAAGAGCCGACAGAGGGGGTGAGGCAGAGGGTGAGGAAAGAGGCAAAGGGTATGTAACAGGAGGTGCCTGCAAAGGAGGCGAGGGTAGAGCGCGTGGCTGCATAGGTGGGGTAGGCAAGAAAGGAGACGAGGCCTGCAAACAGAGTGAGCCCATAGAGAGTTGGGTGGGTAGAGGGGACAAGGCCAAAGGAGGAGGCGTGGCCTGCTGGGGCGAGGAAGCCAGGGCGGGCGACAAAGTCAACAAAGAGTCCTGCGAAGTGGGCAAAGTCGGAGAAGGTGGGAGCCTCAGAGGAGGCGTGACCACGGAAGAGGGAGGAGCAAGCAGAGGTGGTGAGGTGGACGTAGAGGAAGAAAGTGGAGGAGAAATGGCCAGAAACAAAGGGTCTTGCAAAGGAGGCGTGGTTAGATTAGAGGGCGTGGCCTGGGGAAGGGGCGGAGACACAGAAAAGTTGGCCGGTAAAGGGGCAGTAGTTAGAGTGGAAAGAGGCAACTGAGAGGGTGTGACAAGGGGAGTGGGCAAATTCTGCGGGGAAACTGGCGGAGAAGGAAGGAGTTGTGGAGGAGGCATGGCTACAGGTAGAGGAGCAGGTGAGAAAGGCGTGGCCGGGAGCGAAGCTGAAGAAGCCTGGTTGTAGGGCATACGCTCTATTAGGTGGGGAGGAGATGGAGAGAGTACATCTCTTGGTGGTGGTGAGTCAGAGGCCTCTTCGGTACTCAGACATGTGGGTGGAGCTAGCAAAGGGGGTGTGGCTGGTGGGGAGGGGAGGTTCTGCAGAGAAAGAGGGGGAGGTGATGGTGAGCCGTTTCCAGACTGTGAACAGGGCATTGCCTGTGAAGAGGCTTGTGCTTGGAGTAGTTGAAGTGAAGCAGGTAGAGGCGGGGTGGCGGGTGGAGAGGGAGGGAGTGTGGTCTGCAAGGGATCATCTGGGACCTGGACAGAGGAAGCACCAGGTGGAGCAGGCGTGACTAAAGATGAAGCAAAAATCAGGCTCTGTACAGAGGGCCTGTTCTTCTTTGGGACTGTGGTCTGGGTTGGGTGCAGAGCTTGCTGCCCTTTCGACTTGAGCTGCGAGGTATGCACGGGAGCCCGTGGGGTTACACGCGGTGAGACCCCGGAGCGGGCTGGGGAGAGCTGAGGAGTAGCACTGGGGATCAGGGAACGGGGGACCGGCTTTTGCAGGCTGCCACCAGCGACAGAGCGCTTCCTAATGGCTGGGCTCAGCTCCGTGGCACTGGGTTCAGAAGCACTGCTCACAGGTTTCCTGGGTGCCTCGGTGGTCAGAGGACGCTGTCTGGCACTGGGAGCTGGTTGAGGAAGTCCCACCTCTGTAGCTGGGGCCCTGGACCGACGAGTGATGGCAGGGGAGGGGGCTCCTGAGGTGGGCCCTAAAGAATCTGTAGACAAAACTAAAGTCCAAAAGAAACATGGGTATCTCGGGGCCGGTTGCCTTCAAAGACTGATAGAAACCTACTTGTCTCCAGATCACATACCTCTTCGTGTTCCAGAGCTCAGAGTATTCTTTTTGGGCGTCTCTGGTGTTTTACCTCTGACCACAGGTTCCTTAGTCGGAGGTTGGAGTCCCTTCTGGACAACAGAGCCTGGTCTGAGCACAGGAAGACCAGTTGTTAGCATTCCCAATTTCACATTTCCCCATCTGTAAAATAGAGTTGCTTGTCTTTCTGTGATCCAACCAATAATGGCTTTTGCCCAATTTGTGTCCATTATCGACAAGTGTTCCTGAGCTATCTCATATGTAATATTTTTGTGTCTGTGTGTGCACATGTGTATATAGCTGTGCTCACCCCACCCCATTGCATGCACATGTGGAGACCAGAGATAAACACTGACATCTAGCTGGATCCGTTTTTCTGCCTTATTTTATATTCTGTTCTACTTATTATCACTATGTAGACTATGTAGGCTAGCCTTGAACTCACAGAGATCCACATGCCTCTGGCTTCTAAGAGCTGGGATTAACACAAGTGCTACTACACTTGGCTATTTTGGGGGACAGGATCTCTCACAGAATCTGATGTTTGACACTTCCTCTGCCTAGCACCAGAAACCCACCTCTTTTCTTCCCATTTCCCATTCCCACCCAGAGCGGAGGTTACAGTGGTATATCATCAAGACTGGCTTTTACATAGGTGCTGGAGTTTCTAATTCAGGACCTTATATTTGTGCAACAAGCACTTTAGCACACAAAACTACCTTTCCAGCCCACTTGTGTATAATATCAAAAGGTTCCAAATTGCTAAATTAATACTTGCTTGGGGAATTAGGGAGTTGAGGGAATTAGCTTATTACCTGGCGATCCCACTGCTGGCACGCCCCGGGCTAGAAATAGAGCCCTGGCCAGAGGTCTTCATAGGGGCCCTCTCTCCTTTCCCAGAAGCTGGAGGCCTGTTGGCTTCAGGGAGAAGACAAAAAAATCAATGGTACTTCTGAAAAAGAGGAGTATCTAAGAAGGAAGAGGGAAGGTAAACAGAGTGCAGATCGAGGTCACAAATAAAGCTGAATACCTGGGCTGCGAGGACCTGCCCCAGCACTGCGTGCTGGTGCCCCATGAAGACCGGTCTGTGGAAGAGCCGTTTTGCTGATCTGTGGAAGAGCCGCTTTGCTGGTCTGTGGAAGAGTCGCTTTGCTGGTCTGTGGAAGAGCCGCTTTGCTGGTCTGTGGAAGAGCCGCTTTGCAGACGCCTGGGGCTCGCTCCACCAGGGCCCTTCGCCCCATAGCTCCATTTGCTTCCAAGACTCGAAGGGCAGCAGTGGTTACAGGGGGAGGAGGTCGAGCGGACCCAGAAGGAGGTCTAGGGGTCAGAAGGCCAGGGGGTCGTGAAGCTGGCATCCGCGGGGCACTTCCTGATTTGATCCTCTCCCTCTTGTCCATACCGCACCTAATGAGGAAGACAGGAGGATTGGTATCCCAGGTCCTGAACCAATCCCGAAGTCTTTCTGTGCTTCCTCTAGCATCGCCACCCATGGGTGCCTAAATCTCAGCTTAAAGAAGAGCCTCAATTTGTGTTTCTTCTAACCACCCACAGCCGCTCAGTGTTGTCCTCAAGTCCTACCGCTACCTCCATCCCCTAGAGCTGAGACTCCCTGTTCGTCCCCCACCCTCCAACCACCGACCCCGCCTCTGCCCTCTTACAAGAACTACATCCACTCCCCTACCCCCTCGCCTCTTGGAAACCTAAAGGACCAATCCGGCAAACAGGGAAATACCTCCGGCTTCCAGATTCAGGGGCCTCCGTGTGCACGCCGATGGGGCTTCGCCAGCGTCCTCCCGCAGGTTCCACAGGCACCTGCACAGAGAAAAAGAGTGGCCTTGTTGCCCGCGAACGGGCTCCGGGAGACAAAGAGCTGACCCCTCCCCCAGCCTGGTCCCCTATGCCAACGATCCGCCCGATCCACCTGCTCACAAGCACGCGTTCACCTTCGCCTCTGGGCACCAGCCGCTCCACGCAGGGTCGCCTGGGGTGGGGCTGGGCCGAAGAGCAGTAGCGGGGAGCAGCGAAAAGGCAAGGGGAGGGGGCTTTAGGCGACAGTGCCTAGGGAGCTTGGCCGCGGCCCCGCCCCCCAGCTTCGGGTGGGGAGAGCCGAGGATGCGCGCACTCGCTCTCGGTCCAGAGCCGAGAGCGTGCCGAGAGGGCTGAGAAAAGAGGCGCGCCTCCGAGGGAGGTGCGGGTGTTGCCTCCCTGTAATACCCCAGGAGAGGCCTAATTCAGTGGCTATGTCCAACAACCACAGAACTAACTAGAGAGGCTCAGTGGGGAAATCTCTTGAAGACCCTCACAGTCCTCTACTCAAGCTCTTGCACCTGCTCCGACACCCCCTTCTCTAGCACTTGGAGACCAACACTCTCCTAGACAAGGATAGGCTGGGCCTTGGCAACCAGTAGGGCGGGATCATTGTGCCTCTGGCCCACCAGCCAATCCAGCCATTTTGTGTGCCCTGGTCCTTTTTTCTTGCACATGATGACTATGGAGGCTAGATAGCCCTGCGAGACACCTATGCCAGGTCACCTATTTTGTAACTTCGACTTTACTCACAGCCCTTACCTGATACGGGTTGGTGGGGGTTGCTGAAGAATGAGAACCCTGGGAGTTACTTTTTATTACATTTTATTTGGTGTGTGGGTGTGTGTCCTTGTGCACACGCATATGCCACTGCACGCTAGTAGAAGTCAAAGAACAACTTGTAGGGCTCAGATCACTCCTGCAACCAGTGGGTCCTAGGGATAGAATCCAGGTGATCAGGTTTGGTGGTAAGCATCTTTACCCACTGAGCTATCTCACCAGGCCCCAAACTCTGGAACTTAAGAGGGGGGACAGCAGATCCCAAATTTGATAGAAGAGAGGAAGAATGGCAGGGTAAAAGGAATAGGAAACACAGTGGTGACTCTGCCTTCTGTGGGGCAGGACATCTCAGTTTTGCTGGCACACATGCAATCAAGGCCTCAGAAGTTTCCTGACAGAGCTGGAATTTGTGGCGTATGGAGGAACACGATTACGGAGGGAAAGAGAACTCTCTCCATAACGTGTATGAAGAAACTGAGAGCATTCTGAGTGTCTCAACACAGTTGAGCAACTAAAAGGTTTAGTTTGCCAGTTCACAGATCCAGTGGGGATCTTACTCATAGAGGATGTTAAACCAAACCCTGGTCTGTAAGGGCTCTCTGAAGTATGTGGGCTCATTGAGTGGGGTATTTTGGTCTGTACAGCCAATACTCTAGAGATGCAGGTAGAAGGATCCTGAGTTCCAGACCAGCCTGGGCTATTTAGCAAGGCTTATTGAGCCAGTACAGTTGCTAGCTAGATAAAAGAAATGAATCCTGAAACAGCTTCAAAAGTTCCAGAAGGAGGGCTAGCAAGCAACTATAACGATGTCTGCTGGACCCAGAATTAAGAGCATTTTTAGGGCTAGCCGTTTAGCTCAGTTGGGAGGGTGCTTCTGTGGCATACAAAATGTCCTGGTTTCTATCCCCAGCGACACATAAACTTAGCATGGTAGTGTGCAGCTATCATCCCAGCACTTGGTGGGTGGAGTCAAGAAAATCAATTTCAACATCATTGTTGGCTGAGAGGTTATTTGAGACCAGCCTGGGCCTGTCTCAAAAAAAACAAAAACAAAAACAAAAACAAAAACAAAGAGTAACAGCCAGGAGTAGTGGTTACACACCTTCCTTTAATTCTAGCATCCAGGAAGCAGAGATATACCTACCTCTGTGAGTTTGAGTCCAGCCTGGTCTACACAGTGAGTTCCAGGACAGCCAGAGCTATATAGTTAGGTCATGTCTTGAAAAAACAAAACAAGGGCTGGAGAGATGGCTCAGTAGTTAAGAGCACTCACTGGCTGCTCTTCCAGAGGTCCTGAGTTCAATTCCCATCAACCACATGGTGGCTCATAACCATCTGTAACGGGATCCGATGCCCTCTTCTGGTGTGTCTGAAGACAGCTACAGTGTACTCATATACATAAAATAAAGAAAAGAATTTTTAAAAAAAGAAAAGAAAAAACAAAAAGGAGTTGTTGGTTTTATTTTAAACTAGGTTTCATGATACAGCCCCTGGATGTCTACCTGCAATTTGCTATGTACCAGGCTGGCCACCTCAAGCTCACAGAGACCCACTGCCTCTGTCTTCTAAGTGCTTGGATTCAAGCTGTGCACACCACACCTGGCAAAAAAATAAAATTATTTTAAAATGCAAAGCCCTAATTTTAGAACCCAGTGTGGTTCCAAAGAGACCCTGTCTCAAAAAAAATTAAACAAACAAACAAACAAAACTGAGAGGACAATTTTATAACAAAACTTAAGGGAAAGCAGACATGAATTTCTTCCATTGAATCTCCATGGCTATAGGTAGAGAAGCAGAAGAGTAAGGGATAACAAAAATAGAGACGGTCTAGGGATTTGGCTTAGCACATAAGGACTCTTGTAACCAAGCCTGAGATCCTAAGTTTGATCCCCAGGATCTCTGTAGACCAGGCTGGCCTCAAACTCAGAAATCCGCCTGTCTCTGCCTCCCAAGTGCTGGGACTAAAGGCGTGTGCCACCACTGCCCAGCCAAAAGAACAATTTCTACAAGTTGTTCTCTGACTTCACACACACACACACACACACACACACACACACACACACACAAATAAATAGATAAATATCCTTGGTATTTTCTACTGGTGTCTCAGTTGGCTGAGACATGAGGGTCACAAGTATTAGGCCAGCTTACCAAGAAAAGCAGGAGAAGGATGGGAAAAGAAACAAAAGAATAAAGCAGGCAGCATTTCGGAATAAAAGTGCGGTTATGTAAGGATCAGTAGTTGATGCATCTGGAATGGCAGGGGTGGAAATCGGAAATGTTGTGCATGGAGTGGAGGTGATCATCTAGAGAGTTTTGTGAAGGCTTTGTTTTTGAAACTGAGTCTCGTGTACCCCAGCGTAGTCTTAGACTCCAGTTGAAGCCAAAAACTACACTGAACATAGGTTCCTCCTACACCCACCTCCCAAGTGCTTAGATGAGAGGTGTGTACCATCACACCTGGTTTATGAGATGGTTGGGCTCAAACCCAGAGTTTCGCATATGCTAAGCAATCATGGTCCAACCTGACTATAATCTCAGCCCTTAAGTCTAAGAGTTTTTAATATGTATTTATTTACTGGGGGGTGGGGTGGATAGCATATACCACAAATGGAAACCAGGCCCAGAGGCCAACTCTGTGGAGTCGGTTCTCTCCTTCCACCTTTATAAGGGTTTCAGAGATCAAACTCGGATCTTCAGGCTTGCCAGGCAGCACCTTTGCCTACTGAGCCATTTCCCAGGCCTTAAATTAAGGTTTTAACATTCAGGAAGGTGTCTTTGGTTGATTTGGCTCAAAACTTTTAACTAGTTGTCTACCTCATTTCTCTTTCCCCTCCACTGGCTTCCATTAAATTGAGTACTTTTCATGGGGTGGTAGCTTATTTATGTGGCCTTCTGATGAGTTTCCTTTTTGTCTAAGGGTCCAGTATTATCACATCTGTTGGCTGAGTATCATCTACCCCGTGGTACTTTCTGCCTCGATGATCCAGAGCCACTCCCCACCCCATGGCCCAGAACTAGCACCCCGTGGCCTGTCGCTTCAGCTTATACACATACACACTCATGGCTAGGATGTGCGCACATGGGTGAGTAATTCCTCCCGTTCTGGAATTCAGAGGGTTGCCTAAGTAAGGTATGGCTAGAAGCAGGGGGCTGAGCTTTTTCTATTCGGGAGTTGTAACCAGCTAGGTGAGGTGATACTTACTTGCAATTCCAAGACCCATGTTGCCTAGCCTAAAGGATCACTAGTAACTTGAAGTTAGCCTAGGACATACAGTGAGTTCTAGGCCAACCTGGGCTACAAAGTAACACCCTGTCTCAAAAAAGCAAACAATAGGCCAGTGAGATAACTCAGCAGTTAAAGAGGCTTGCAGCCAACTCTGATGACCTGAGTTTGTTACCCAAGGCCCACACTCTAACCTCCATACACGTGCCATGGCACATGTGTGTGTTCACATATGCGAAAGTAAATAAATGTAACGAAAGTTGTTTTTAAGCAAATACATGCTTCAGAGGTGGCTCATTCAGTAAAAACTCTTGCCTCACAGGCGCTCCATTCTTAGAACTCAGGTAAAAAGTTCAGTACAGTGGCCTGTACCTTTATCCTAGTAACAGCATGGTGTGAGGGGAGACAGGTGGATCCCTGGAAGCTTGCTACTGGCTACTTTAGCCTACTGGGCAAAATCGCAGGCCAACAAAAGACTCTGCCTTAGCAAAAGGTAGCCAACTCTGTGACAGGAAACTAGAGTACCTGGAGAAAGCTAACCCTAAAGAAGCCCTTTGTCACCTGGGCTTCATAGACAGTTCAAGGAATGTCTGGATTACCTACGATGGTTGGAGCAGGTGCCATGTAAAAGCTCTATAGAGCTATATGGTTCAGGACTTCCAGTTTTGGGCTTTCCCTCAGCTCACTAACCCACTCCCATGCTCAGGAGTGTTCTCTCCTCAATAAGCTGTCTCGCCTTCTATTTTTATTTTTTTATTTTTTTGTTGGGCATTTTCTTTATTTACATTTCAAATGTTTTCCCCTTTCCAGGTCTCCCCTTTGGAAACCCCTTATCCCATCCCCCTTCACCTGCCTCTATGAGGGTTCTCCCCCACCCACCCACCCACTCCCATCTTCCTGCACTGGCATTCCCCTATAACTGGGGCATCTAATACCCTCAGACTCAAGGGTCTCTCTTCCCACTGATGTCCAACAAGGCCCTCCTCTGCCACATATGTGGCCAGCACCATGGGTCCCTCCATGTGTATTCTTTGGTTGGTCGTCCAGTCCCCGGGAGCTCCTGGGCGTCTGGCCTATTAACACTGTTGCTCCCCCCATGGGGCTGCAACCCCCCTCAGCTCCTTCAGCCCTTTTTCCAACTCTTCTATCAGGGACCCCATGCTCAGTCCAGTGGTTGGCAGGGAGCATCTGCTTCTGTTTTTGTCATCACCCTCTATTTTTAACCATATGTCCCCGGCCTACGCTATGCCTTTGCTATAGGACACAAGAACCAGACGAATCTTGTTGAGTTTGAGGGCAGCCTGGTCTTCAAAGTGAGTTTTCAGGTCAGCCAGCCAGGGCTGTTGCACAGAGAAACCCTGTCTAGAAAACAAAAACAAACCTTTCCAAATGACCGTCAACCAGGAGATGGAGCCAGGCAAGTAGTCAGTGTTCACATGTAATAGCAGCCACCTGGGAAGAGGTAGCAGGAAGTTCGTTTGAACTCGGGAGTTTCATTTAGGCATCTTGGACAACACAGCAAAATACTACACTTGAAGGACAGATGGCAAAATGACTCAGCTGGTCAAGTTATTTGTTGGCAAGCCTGATGGCCCAATGGCTTGAGTTTGATCTCTGGGATCCACACAGTGGAAAGAGAAGCCTGACTATGTATGGCACAGGACAGCCACTCACACACGTAGAAAATAAGTAGATAAAAATGTATTTTAAAAAGGACTGTCAAGACAGTTGGGAGGGAAAAGGTACCTGCTGCCAAGCCTGACAAGTTGGGTTGGATCCCCAGGAATGACAAAGTAGAAGGAATGAACTGACTTCCACTACTTATCTCTGAACTGCACACACGAGCACACATGTGCACACATGCAGAGAGGGAGAATGAGAGAGAGAGGGAGAGAGTAAATAAACACAAAGCCCACACCACGCTGGGTTACTTCTTTCCCCTGTTCAGCTTGCTTCAAATAGAATTCATTTTGTGGCAGATAAACTATTCACGTTCAATTTTTCATTTCAGAATCTAAATTTAGAGGGTCCTAAACCAAGACAGAACTAGCTAGATCAGCCATCCACTGCTCGTTGGATGCCCCTGCTGTGCTGGGTACCATTCCTGGTGTTAAACATACTAAAGAGTAAAAGAAAAAGGCAGGCTTGTGGGGCTTGTGTTCTAGTGGGAACCGATTATTGTTGGTGATAGTGACCATTTGTTCCTTTTGGTGATAGTTTCCTGTAGCTCATGTTGATCTTTAACTCACTGGGCAGAAAAAAAAAAAGATAGGGAAGCCCTATCTCTTTAAAAAAAAAGAGATAGGGCTTCCCTATATAACCCTGGCTGTCCTGAAATTTGATATGTAGATCAGGCTAGCTTGAAATTACAGAAATCTGCTTGCCTCTGCCTCCTGGGTACTGGGATTAAAGTTGTGACCTGGAACTTCTGATTCTCTAACCTTGAACCTCTACTTGGTTTGTTGGTTGGTTGGTTTTTGTTTTTTGGTCTTTTTGGTTGGTTGGTTGATTGGTTGATTGGGTTGGGTTGGGTTGTTTTTTTGTTTTTTGTTTTTTTTCAAGACAGGGTTTCTCTGTGTACCCCTAGCTGTCCTGGAACTCACTCTGTAGACCAGGCTGGCCTGGAACTCAGAGATTCACCAGCTTCTGCCTCCCAAGTGCTGGGATTAAAGATGCGTATCACCGCTGGCTTATTTTTAAGCAGGCAGGGTCTGCTACACACCAGACCAGCCTCAAACTTGCTGTTGTTGTTGCAGTTTTGTTTTGCTGTGCACCTGTGTGTTCACATGTGTGCATGTATGTGCCAGAGGTTAACATCAAGTGTCATCCTTGATTGCTCTTCATCTTTATTTTTATGTGTTTGGATGTTTTGTCTGTATGTATGTGCATCACATGTGTGCAGTGGCCATGGAGACGCTAGTTATATATAGTTGTAAGCCACCACTTGGGTGCAAGGAATTGAACCCTTATCCTCTGGAAAGGTAGCCAGTGCTTTTAAACACTGGGCTATCTCTTCAGCCCCTTATTTTATTTTATTTTTCTTTTAAGTTTTGTGTTTGTGTGTGGGTGAAGTACAGTACCTGCAAAGGCAAGAAGAGAATACCTATGATCCTCTGGTGCTGGAATTACAAGAGGCCATAAGCTGTTTGGTGTGGGTGCTGAGAATCAAACTCAGGGCCTCTGCAAGAACAGTATGTGCTTTTAACTTCTGAGCCATTTTTTTCCAGCCTCCTTCACCTTATCTTTTTAGGTAGAGTCTGTCACTGAACCTGGAGCATATCCATTTAGGTAGAGTGGGCATCTGGCCAGCAAGCTCCAAGGATTTATCTCTTTCTGTCTCTTAGGCCTGTACATGGGAGCTAGGGATCCAAACCCAGACTTTCCTGCTTGAGGAGCAGGTATTTTGTCGGCTGAGCTGTCTTTGCAGTTCTGTTTTGTATTTTTTGAGAATCTTAGTGCATTGCCCAGGCTGGCCTCAAAGGTATGCACCTCTTTCATATTAGGGCTACAAGCTATGCTACCATTCCTGGCTTGTTTGTATACTTAATGTCTACCTATAAATCAAAGCGTAGAACAGGGGATATAGGTAAGTTGAAGAGTGCTTGTCTGGTGTAAACCCTGGGTTTAATCCTCACATCAAATATACTGGGTGGGGTCACACACACACACACACACACACTTGTAATTACAGCCCTGGAGAGTTGGGGCCAAAAGGATCAGGAATTCGTGCTCATTCTTGGCTACACAGAGAGAGTTCAAGACCAGCTTGTGCTTGTAGCCTGAATTCCATCCCCACAACTAGCCCCGCCCACATGGAGAGTTCCAGGCCAACCAGGGCTATGTAGTGATACCCTGTCTCAAAGAAGAGGAGGATCAAGCATGGTAGCACATTCTTGCAATCCCAGTACCAGGGAAACTGAGCCAAAGAATGCCAGCAGGTGTTCCTTAGAGAGATTCTGCCTCAGAAACAAAACACACACACACACAGAGAGAGAGAGAGAGAGAGAGAGAGAGAGAGAGAGAGAGAGAGAGAATTTTGGCAAGTTTGAGGCTATCCTAGGCTTTATATGGTGCCACCCTATTTCAAACGAAGATCAATAAAACAGGTCGCTGGAGGGCATAGCTCTGTGGTAGTACACTTTCCTAGTTTAAGGAAGGCTTTAGCTTTGCTATCTAGTGCCAGAAGAAACGAAGGAGAGGAGGAGGGAAAGGGTTGAGGGAAAGCCTCCTAAACACAGGAAGGTTTGTTTTGGGGCTGCCTGAAGAGTCACTCCAGGCTTAGTGTATTCCAGTTCTTTTCCAGTTTCTGGTCTGGAGGGAAAAAAAATGGGTCTCACTATGTCCACCTGGCTGTCCTGAAACTCTCTACTTGTGTAATAGACCTCCAGACTCTAGCACAACTGACTCCATGATGGAAGTACCATTCAGGCCATAAAATTCAGCATGTAGTCAGCCCCACCAGCTAAAACAAAAGCAAAACCTGGTCTTTCAAAGTTTATGGTTCTGGGAAAGTCTCTAAATCTGCTAACTTTGGTTTTTGGTTTCTGTAGTCTTCTGTGGTGGAGACCCCACAGCAACGTAGACCTGTGTCTTCTTCCCAAGTGCTGGATTTTTCTAAAAAAAAAAAAAAAGATTTCTTTCATTTTTAATTATGTGTATGCACAAAAGAACAGGAGCCTACAGAAGCCAGAAGACGGCATCAGATCCTTTAAGATTACATGTAGTTGTGAATCACCGGAAATCACCGGATATGGGTGCTAGGTCCTGTAAGACAGTGTGTACTCTTAACTGCTGTGCCATCTCTCCAGCTTCCAAATTCTTTTGTCTGTGTGCATGTTCCTGCAGAGGGGTGTGTGTGTGTGTGTGTGTGTGTGTGTGTGTGTGTGTTGGGAGCATGCTCATTTTCCTCATTAATCATTAAGAATGCGTTTTCACATTGAGAATGGATGAAGGTTCAAATTAGCCTGCCTTCAGATGGAAATAGGAAGTATTCTTGGTTTGATGGTCTATGACTGGGGATCAAAGTTTCCTTCAGTTCCTCATGAAGCCTGGGGAGTGGGGGGGGGCAGGTTGAGTTTTTGTTTTGTTGGTTTGGTTTTTTAATGAGTCTTTCAGAAGCTGAAGATTTAGCTCATCTGATAAAGTGCTTGCCTAGCATACACACAGCCCTAGATTCCATCCCTTGCACTACATAAACCACACATGGTGGCACTAGCCTATAATCCCTCAGCCTGCAAACCCTCTTGTAATCCTCTCAGGTGGTAGAGACTCAGATGCTGGAGGCAGGGGGGGCATCAGAAATTCAAGGTCATCCTTGCCTACCTGGAGAATTTGAAGCTAGTTTGAGGAGAAGGGGTGGGGACGTAAGTAGTTTCAGCCTCCCCTACCTCCTGGTCTGCATGCCCAACTCTACTGTCTGGAACAGTCCAGGATGAGGAAAGAGTTTGTCTCTACCCCAGCCCTCCAACGTTCAGGATGGGCCACAAGCCTCAGCAGAGACAGTCAGGCTAGCATCCACACTGGGTTAGTTAGCTTCCAGTGGCTGGGCACAGCTCCTAATAGCAGGCCAGCTCTGGAAAAGGGATAGCCCTTTGCTCTTGGTCTTCCCCTGCCGGTAGCCTGTGGTACCTGTGCCTCGATTGAGCTTTAGTACCAGCTGGGGATGCTTAGGGATTGAAGGAAATCCTTCCCAGAACCACTTTGCTGACACCTGTCCAGGTGGTGCATCTACAGGATACCAGTTTGCCCCCACGGCTAGGAGGTAGAGGGACTGCTGACTTCTAAAGCCCCTTGTCTCAGGAATACCTCGCCTTGCTAACGATCTCGTGGCGTGGAGTGGGGTCGACCTGAGAGCGTCTGTAACGAGGCGGGGCCGAGCAATCCCGGGGGCGGGGCGGGGCGGCTCCTGGCCCAGCCCGCCCTGACTCACTCTCTCTGGCCCGCTCGGGAACTCTGCGGGAGTCCGGGTCGATCTACTCCCAGGGATCTAGAAGTTGGGCCCCAGAATACCATCCCTGAGCAGTGAGTAAGTAGCGGGGGCTTGGGAGGCTTTCGTCCCACCGTGGAGATCAACCTGGACCCAGGGAATGGCCCGAGAGAGTTGGGAGAGTCGCTCAGGTGTGGGTGGTTCCGTGGCCTTGGCGGGAGCAATTCTACACACACTGAAAGCTGGAGCTGGGAACGGGGTGCGGTAATCCCCAGTCTGGCCCCAGGGAGCTGGTGTCCTGGGATCCAGGCAGTTCGGTATCAAGCGAAGGAAGAGAGATCAACAGGCAGAGGCAGGCGTCGACTTTGACAATCTTGATTTCCGCAGGCAGTCCCAGCGTGGAGTGGTGGAGGTAGCTGAAAAAGACGGAGCTCATCTTAGTTCTTATATTTGAAGACTCCAAAAGCCCCTTCCAAATCCCAGCAGAATAAGCTTGGGAGGGGGCTAGCCTACGAGTCTGTAGGCTCCCAAGACTTTCCGATAGGGGTGACTTTCCCTTATCTCTTTAGCAAAGTGATTAAACTTTGAGCTTTTTAGTTTTTTATGAGCTTAATTTTTTCTCTTTACTAGTTAGTTAGTTAGTTAGTTAGTGTGTATGGGTGTGTGCCATTGCACTCTCATAGAGATCAGAGACAACTTGTAGTAGTTGGTTCTTCCTTCCACCTTTTGAGTCCCTGAGACTGAACTGAGGTCTGCTAGCTTGGCAACAAGTGCCTTTGTCCAATGGGCCATCTCAGCAGCCCTATGTTTTGGGGTGTTGTTGTTTTGTTTGAGACAAGATCATATAATGCTGGCTTGTTTCTAATAAGCTTGCTTGCTATACAGCTGAGGATGACCTTGATGTGTTGGTCCTCTTGCCTCTATCCTCAGGAGTATCATAGGGATGTGCACCTACCATTCCAGGTTTTATGAGATGCTGGGAATTGAACCCAGGGCCTGAGCAAGCACTCTTATCAACTGAGCCACATTCCTAGTTCTGACTTTGTATTCTAAAGGTTGAGGACTCTTTTGTTTCTTCCTGGCCCTTAGTCTATGAGCTACAGCTGGGGAGGCTGGCTGAGGTTGGGAGCATCCCCTGCCTCCATTTCAGCAGCAGAAGCAATGCTAAGGCTTAGATGTGGGAAGGAGTTTGCAAGATTGTCCCAAGCCTGGCGTTCTGGGACGCCTCTCTTTGGTGTGGGTATGTGTAGAGACCAGAGATTTACTTGGGATGTTCTCCTCAGTGGTTTCTCTTTCTTTTTGAGACATCTCTCACTGACCTAAAGCTCATGTTTTTGGCTAGACTAACTGGCCAATGATCTTCAGGAATCTACCTTACCACTGTGCGGTGGGCGGGGGGCGGGGAGGGTAACAGGGCGTGGGTTAGATCTAGGCTACCCTGCCCACTTCTACTGTGTTTTGTTTCGGAGGCAGAAACTCTCTATAGAACACCTGCTGGCATTCTTTGGCTCAGTTTCCCTGTTATTGGGATTGCAAGAATGTGCTACCATGCTTGATCCTCCTCTTTTTTGAGATGGTATCACTACACAGCTCTGGTTGGCCTGGAACTCTCCATGTGGACGGGGCTAGTTGAGGGGATGGAATTCAGGCTATAAGCACAAGCTGGTCTCGAACTCTCTCTGTGTAGCCAAGAATGAGCACGAATTCCTGATCCTTTTGGCCCCAACTCTCCAGGGCTGTAATTACAAGCGTGTGGGTGCTGGGAATATCACTCAGATCCTCATGTTTGTGCATCGAGGACTTTACTGACTGAGCCATTTCCTCAGACCCACTTCTTCCGTAGACATTGGCTGGGCAGGCTCAAGTGGTGCTTACGGCAGTGAGATCTTCGCGGAGTTACGTTCATCCTCCAAGAAAGGACAAAGACCCTACACTCTTATACTCCCCAAGCGGACCAAATTCAGCGCTAGGCTAGACATGGTAGCACGCCTCTGTAATCCCAGTACGCAAGAGGCTGAGGCAGGAGTGTTGAAATTTTGGGTTCATCTTGTGCTACATAGCCAGCACCAGGCTAGCCAGGGGTACATAGCAAGACCTTGTCTCAAAAAAACCATGAGGGAAGCAAGAGGGCTGGAGGGTGGACCAGTGGGTAAAGGGCTTTCTGCAAAGGCATGAGTACCTGAGTTTGCATCTCATGCCCACATTGAAGAGACTCTAGCCAACCTGAGCATGGCAAACATGGCTCTGGGAGGCCTTGCACTTCCCCTATTACCCTCTGCCTTGCTAAAAACTGTTAGATTACATTCCCGAAGCTAGCTTTATTTCCCTATTTGGCTACTTCCCCCTCTGAGGTTGACTACCAAAATACAGTTATCAAAGTATTGAAGTCCAGTAATCAGAAGCCCCCTTTAGCTCACTTAATTAACATATCCAATGAAAATTAAACACCTCATCCTAACACAGGGTTCCTCCTTTACCTTTATAAATCTTCATTTTCCTATGGGCCAACTCTGTCTCCTCTCTATCCAGAGAAAGCCTTTGTTCTCCAGGGTAAATTACCCCTCTCCCCTCTCCCTGTTTCGGTCCCCTTCTACCTCGTCCTCCATCTTCTGTTTCTTTATCTCTTATTCCATGCCCTCTCTCCCTCAGGAGCAAATAAATCTCCTTTGTTCTGATTTGGTCTTGGGGTGTCTTGAATGGACTCGAAGGTTCTCTACACACATAACAACGGGGCACTGTGGCACACTTTGGTAACCCTTAGAATAACTAGCTAGTCCAGTGAAAATGCTGACTCTCAGATTTCAGGGAGAGGCCTTGTCTCAAAAAAAAAAAAAAAATAGAGGGTGGGTAAGATATCGTAGCAAGCATGAGCTCCTGAGTTTGATAATCAGAATCCATACAAAGAAAATTGATGTCATTTATCTGGCATCAATCACTGGACACACACACACACACACACACACACACACCCTTAAAAACAACAACAAAAAATCAGCATGGAGAGCAGCAAGAGAAATTCTTTCATATAAAATCTATTGCTATTTTTCTCTACACTTCCCCCAGTTCTGTGAGTCCCTCCTTCTGGATCCTTCCACCATCTCTGACCAGGCACAGGGAAGGGGGCCAGCCTTGCATCTGCCTGCTGGAATTTAATGGCAGGTTCTGGAAGACCAAGTTTGAGTCATAGGGCCAGACAATGATAATCCTCTGTGCCTCCCTCTGATTGTGTGTCTGTCTACACTATGTGTGTGTCTTGTTCCTGAGAGCTGAGCAGAGGGCTCCTGTCTTCTGGCCTGTGACTTGTGAGGGTGGCCTGGCAAAGTTGGGAATTGTGCCACTGTGGGATAGGTCATGGAAGGTGGAGACAGGGAGTTGATCTTGGCTTTTAAATGTGTAGCATCCCTTGAGCAATGCCTCAGAAGGATTCTCCATGGCTACAATAGATGACAGGAACCCAATGTGGGTATTACTACCCTTTGCTTTAAAATGTCACCTCTGGATATCAGTGAAATTTTCAGAGTTCATTTCTTTTTTAAAAGATTTTAATTTATGTAGTGTGTGTGTGTGGCAGGGGTTGGTGTATTGAGTACTCCAGAAGAGGATCCTCTAGAGCTGGAGTTACAAGTGGTTTGGAGCCACCCAATATGGGTGCTGGGAATGGAACCTCTACAAGAACTGCTGAGCCATCTCTCTCTCCACTATGGGTATCATTTCTAACAAACTGTGCAGATTGAGATTTTTTTTTTCCCCTCCAGTGCTGGAGACACTCTTGTGAATACTTAATACTAAGCTACAGCTCCAGACTACAGAGGACAACAAAATTTCTTTTTGAAACATGGTTTCACGTAACCGGGGCTGACCTTGAGTGCCTTATTATGTAGCTGAGGATAGCTTTGAACTCTGATCCTCCTGCCTGAGAGCCCCCCTCCCCACCAAGTGCTGAGATTGCAGGCGTGTGTCAATATGCCAAGTTATGTGGTGCTAGAGACTGGATTCAGAGAATTGAACATGCCAAAAAAGTGCCCTCCCTAGCCATCTCCACAGCCTGAGACATTTTTTTATTTAACCTTTTTCCTTAGGAGAAGAGTGTGTTCGGTGAGCATACAGGACCAACGGTCATGTAAAGGATCTTGTTCTCTGGTCATCTCCTTACTTGTACTTGGTTCAGGATGAATTTGGGACCTCTGTCTCATATTTTCTGTATAGGAAGACTTAATGACTGCTCCCTTTCTACAGAATCTCCTACTGTATGCGGTTCTTCTCTGTCCTCCATACCCACACCTTGGCTCGCTCTCTCTCTCTCTCTCTCTCTCTCTCTCTCTCTCTCTCTCACACACACACTCTCACAGAAAACTTGGATGCTGACAGGGGTGGGCTGACCAGAGACCCTCACTCTTTGCTTCCCTCTCTGTCCTAAGCAAAAAGCTGACTTCCTGAGAGAATGATGTCTTACCCGGCATTCTACACTCCAGTATGACTTGAGTCTGGCCTTTGTAATAATGATACCTTAGTAGAAAAAAAGAAAAACAAAAAACAGAGATAGACTGAGTGGGCTGGCAGCCCTGTGCCAGGCTCCAGTCATAGGTGTCACCCTGAGAGTTTTCCAGCGCTTCCAGACATTCCAGAACACTCTCCCCTCCCAGGGCCCAGATTTCTTATTTCTACTTTAGATTTTAGGCTGTAGTCCCTATCTGAACACTCTGGTGTCTTGGCACATGCCTCCAGGGCTCAGTAGCCTTCAGCCTGGCCACTCCCTAACCCCTGAGGCTCTTAACTAGAACACAGCCACGCTACAGCTTGCTTTTCCCTAGCCGGCTTTTCCAGTTAGAGATTGGAGGTGGTGCCCAGAGCACCCCTGTAGGGGGGCACACCCCGGAAGTCTTGAGCCTGGGGACACTCTGGTGGCAGGGTAGAGATGAGAACCCAGCTAGAATAAAGGAGCACCAGAATGAATGTCACAGGCTTCCTCCTTCAGAGGTGGGCAGCCAAAGGAGAAGACTGAAGGACAGCTGCCCTGTGTTTTTACTCTCCTGAGTTCTGAGAGGGCAGGCAGTGAAAGATAAATTGGCACTTTTGAGAACGGGAGACGCTGTGAGATTGGGAAAGAGTTCTGAAGAGATTGAGGTGAGTTCTGAAGGAAGCAACAAGACCCCAGCTAAGAAGGGAAGGTAACATATAACACATGGATTCTAGTAAGTTCTGGCAGGGCTGAGAGTGTATTGGCTTCTGACCTGTGACTGGCCCCTCGGGGGTTTCTCCCAGGTGTACCCTTGCTCTCATCGTGTCTCAATCCCTCTTGTCTCCTGACTCCTATAGGCAGGATGATCCCAGTGGCGGAGTTCAAGCAGTTCACAGAACAGCAGCCTGCATTCAAGGTGCTCAAACCCTGGTGGGATGTTTTGGCTGAGTACCTCACTGTGGCTATGCTCATGATTGGGGTGTTCGGGTGCACCCTCCAGGTGAGGATGAATCAAAGATGGCCAGGACCATGCAGTGGTAATTCTGATGACTAGAATTTTAGGAAGCACCTTCTTGACAAGGAGTGGGATGTGACAAGGCAGGGCCATGTTATGACAGTAAACTCTCTAGGTGAAAGAGCAGACAGGGAAGGGGTTACAAAGGATCTGGCTTTCACTGTGGACGTCTTCACGTCTTCACCGTGCTAATGACTGGGGTCTGGAGCTGCTCTTTCCAGGTGAGGGGTGAGGCCGGAGACATGAAGGTGTGGCAACTCTCCTCGTGAGCGTCTTTTAAAAAATACATATCCTTTCTTTTATGTGTATGAGTGTTGACCTGCATGTATGGATGTGTACTGTATGTACTCTTGGTACCTGTGGAGGTCAGAAGGAGTTTATGTCAGGTTTCCTGGGACAAGAGTTATGGATGCTTGTAAACCACCACATGGATGCTAGGAACCAAACCTGGGTCCCCTGTAAAAGCAACACATATTCTTAACCACACTCTAGCCCCTTCAGCCACGAAGGAACTGGGCCTCACCATGGCTGTGTCCCTGACTGGGTTCCAGGTGAAGAGCAGGAACATGAGGGGGCATGGTGCTACCATGGCAGTGCTCATGACTGGGGTAGGGGTCTTCAACTGTGCTATACCTATGGGTAAGGCCCCTCCATGGTGATGAACACGGGGGGGGGGGATGTGTTCCACTGGACTCTCTAGGTAACAGAGCAGATCTCTAAAGGAGTAGGCCTTGTACTTGAAGTCCCAAGTCTCCTAAGAAGAGGGAGAAAGAGCCTATAAATTGTGGTGAATGCCTATAAATCTAGTTACTCTGTAGGCAGAGACAGGATGACCACAGATTTGAAGCCTAAGGCATCTCAGCAAGGCCAGGTGTGGCAGTGCACACCTGTATTCCCAGAATACAGAGAAAATGAGTTAGGATTATGAGTCCCAGGTCAATTGGGCTATCCAGTGAGACCCTGTCTCTAAAATAAAATACATAGAAAATAAGAAAAAAAGTGTCGGCAATGGAGTACTTATCCCGCCTTATATGAGGTCCTAGGTTCAATAAAAATCATCAATAAGAGAGAGAGACAAGAGGAAGCCAGTGCCAAAGCCTCCACACAGACCAATTCTGACGCCCTATCTTCCTCTCCTCCATTCTCACAAGCAGTAGTCAAAGTCTACCACAATATTAGAGTGTTTCCCACCCACACACTTTACAATTTTTTTTGGCTTCCAGTGTTAAACAAGGTCCTACTGCAGAGCCAAACTGCTAGCCCCTCACTGGGTGATTCTATGCAGGAGTTCTACCACTGAGCCACAAACAACCCCAGCCCTTCCCTGGTGGATTCTAGGCAGGGGCTCTACCACTGAGCCGCACCCTAACCCCTCACTGGGTGATTCTATGCAGGAGTTCTACCACTGAGCCACAAACAACCCCAGCCCTTCCCTGGTGGATTCTAGGCAGGGGCTCTACCACTGAGCTGAATCCTGTCCACTCCCTCCCTTTGACTAGTGTCTACTGAAGTTGTCTAGGCTAAACTTATACCTACTTTGTAGCCAGGCAGAAGCTGATTCTCCTGTCTCAGCCTCCTAAGTAACTAGGACTGTAGGCTAGCATCACCAGGCTAAACTTCTTTCTTTCTTTTTTTTCAGATTTGCTTATTTTTGTCTTTTTATATTTTTTAGACTTTATTTTTATGTTTATGAGTACACTGTCGCTCTCCTCAAATACACCAGAAGAGAGCATCAGATCCCATTACAGATGGTTGTGAGCCACCATGTGGTTGCTGGGAATTGAACTCAGGACCTCTGGAAGAGCAGTCAGTGCTCTTAACCACTGAGCCATCTCTCCAGTCCTAAACTTCTTTATAGATGGAATTTTGTTATAGGTAGAAGTTAAAATTTTTAAATTTATTTATTTGGTTTTTTTTTTTTTTTTTTTTTAAAACAGGATTTCTCTGTGTAGGCCTAACTGCCCTGGAAGTAACTTTCAAGACCAGGCTAGCCTCAAACTTAAGAGATTTACCTGTCTCTGCTTCCTGAGTGCTGGGATTAAAGGTGTATGCTACCATGTCTGACTCCAGACATTTTTTCTTAAGTGGAAAAATGAACTTTTATAAATTATTGGGAAAAAACTAAAAAGATGAACTCCAGATACTCTTGCATCTGCTTCCTAGTACAGCATTACATATGTGCACAAAACACCCAGTTTATGCAGTGTTAGGGATGAGACTCAGGGATTCATGCATGCTAGGCAAGCACTCTACCAACTGAGATGCATCTCCACCCTAAATGTCCCCTTTCTGGAAGGGTACAGATCTATAGGACTCATCACCCTACTTCCAAATAAGGTCATACAACTAGGGGTTGAAACTTACTTTACAATTCAACACACACACACACACACAGAGGTTTTTTTGTTTTGTTTTTTGAGACATAGTCTCTAATATACCAGGCTGGTCTTGAACTCAGTATGAGTCAATGGATGACCTTAAACTCATCATTCCCTTGCTTCCATCTTTGATGTACCACCAAGCCCAGTTTATGCTTTGGTAAGAATCAGAACTGGTGCATGCTAGGCAGGCACTCTACCAGCTTAGCTACATTCATATCAGTGTGAATGTACCAGTATTAATGAAATACCTCAGTATTTCTTCCCTTTTTGTCATTTGTTTATTTTTTGAGACAGGGTTTCTGTGTAGCCCTGGTTGTCCTGGAACTCACTCTGTAGACCAAGCTGGACTTGAACTCAGAGATCCATCTATCTCTGCTTCCCGAGTGCTAGGATTACAGGCATGCGCCACACCTGCCCAGCTCCCCTAGCATTTCTTTTCAGATTAAGATTGATGCTAAAGTTTAGCAGCTCTTCCACATTCAAACAGCTTACCATAGTCTAGGATCAGGGCCTCCTACCTCACTCTGCTTCTCTCCCCTACAATTCCCTAGTTCCCTCACTGTCTTTCACTGTCTTCCTATCCCCAGGTGACACAGGACAAGATCATCTGCCTACCCAGCCATGAATCTCGTGAGAACTTATCAGAGGCTCCTTGCCAGCAGCTGTTGCCTCAAGGGATCTCTGAGCAGATGGGGGGCCTCCGAGAGCTCAGTGGCCTCAAAAATAATCTAGACCTCCAGCAGTATAGCTTTATTAACCAGCTCTGCTATGAGACTGCCCTCCACTGGTATGCCAAGTACTTCCCCTACTTGGTGGTTATCCACACTCTCATCTTCATGGTCTGTACCAGCTTTTGGTTCAAATTCCCTGGTACCAGCTCCAAAATAGAACACTTCATCTCCATCCTGGGCAAGTGTTTTGATTCTCCATGGACCACTCGGGCCTTGTCTGAGGTGTCTGGAGAAAATCACAAGGGCCCAGCTTCTGGACGGGCCACGGTGACCACAGTGACCACAACAGGGGCAGGATTGGGGAAGGTGGGCGAAGGTGAGAAGGAGAAAGTGCTAATAGAGCCGGAAAAGGTGGTGACTGAACCTCCAGCTGTAACTCTGCTGGATAAGAAGGAGGGCGAGCAAGCTAAGGCCTTATTTGAGAAGGTCAAAAAATTCAGAGTGCATGTGGAAGAGGGTGACATCCTCTATTCCATGTACATCCGGCAGACAGTGCTCAAAGTGTGCAAGTTTTTTGCCATCCTAGTTTACAACCTGGTCTATGTGGAAAAGATCAGCTTCCTGGTGGCCTGTAGAGTGGAGACATCAGAGATCACAGGGTACTCCAGTTTCTGCTGCAACCACACCAAGGCCCACCTCTTTTCTAAGCTGGCCTTCTGCTACATCTCCTTTGTGTGTGTCTACGGCATCACCTGCCTGTATACACTCTACTGGCTCTTCCATAGGCCCCTTAAAGAGTACTCCTTCCGTTCTGTTCGTGAGGAGACAGGTATGAACGATATCCCGGACGTGAAGAATGACTTCGCCTTCATGCTCCACCTCATTGACCAGTATGACTCCCTCTATTCCAAACGGTTTGCAGTCTTCCTCTCGGAAGTCAGTGAAAGCCGCCTTAAGCAGCTCAACCTCAACCATGAGTGGACACCTGAGAAGCTGAGGCAGAAGCTGCAGCGTAATACACGTGGCCGGCTGGAGTTGAGCCTCTGCATGCTCCCTGGACTACCTGACACCGTCTTTGAGCTCAGTGAGGTGGAAGCACTCAGGCTGGAGGCCATCTGTGACATCTCCTTTCCCCCAGGGCTCTCCCAGCTTGTAAACCTTCAGGAGCTCAGCTTGCTTCACACACCAGCCAGGCTGCCCTTCTCTTCACAGATCTTCCTGCGAGATCGTCTGAAGGTGATCTGTGTGAAATTTGAGGAGCTCCGAGAGGTACCCCTCTGGGTGTTTGGGCTTCGAGGCTTAGAAGAGCTGCACCTGGAAGGACTCTTTCCCCCAGAAATGGCTCGGGGTGCCACCCTTGAGAGCCTCCGGGAGCTTAAACAGCTCAAGGTACTGTCTCTACGTAGCAATGCAGGGAAGGTGCCAGCCAGTGTGACTGATGTAGCTGGACACCTTCAGAGACTCAGCCTGCACAATGATGGGGCTCGTTTGCTTGCCCTAAACAGCCTCAAGAAGCTGGCAGTGTTACGGGAGCTGGAGCTGGTGGCCTGTGGGCTGGAACGTATCCCCCATGCAATCTTCAGCCTGGGGGCTCTGCAGGAACTTGACCTTAAGGACAACCACCTTCGGTCTATTGAGGAGATCCTCAGCTTCCAGCACTGTCGGAAGCTGGTCACTCTCAGGCTGTGGCACAACCAGATAGCCTATGTGCCTGAGCATGTGAGAAAACTCCGAGGCCTGGAGCAGCTCTACCTCAGTCACAACAAGCTTGAGACTCTGCCCACCCAGCTTGGCCAGTGCTTTGGCCTCCGTCTGCTGGATGTGTCCCACAATGGGCTTCGTTCCCTGCCACCTGAGTTGGGCCTTCTCCAGAGCCTCCAGCATCTAGCCCTCTCCTACAATGCACTTGAGAGCCTGCCTGATGAATTGTTTTTCTGTCACAAGCTTCGGACATTACTCTTGGGCTACAACCACCTAACTCAGTTTTCACCCCACGTGGCTGCCCTCCAGGCCCTCAGCCGTCTGGAGCTCAAGGGTAACAGGTTGGAGACACTGCCAGAAGAACTTGGTGACTGCAAGGGACTGAAGAAGTCAGGGCTGCTGGTGGAAGACACCCTTTATGAGGGACTGCCTGCAGAGGTTCGGGAGAAGATGGAGGAGGAATGAAGCCAGGTGGGGGAAGGGGCAGGTTGACACAGAGGCCTTTGCATGTTTTTGCCCCAACATTGTATTGCAAGGGAGACAGGTCCAGCAGGAGAGGAGGGAAGGCCAGACATGTCAGTTTTGTGCAGCTCAGACAAGATCCTGGGACTGGTTTGTCTGGGGGAAAAACAGGAGGTGGTGGATTTGGGGTGTAACCTCTTAGGGAAGGATTAACTCAGTCTTAGGTTCTTCAACCAAAACCACACCTGTGTCTTTGTCTGGCTGGCTTGTTCTTCCTCTGAACACTCCAGCTTAATTAGTTTCCTATATGGGACTGGGGGACACATCCCAGTGGGATTTCCAATCCTTCCCAAGAATGATCAGCATATGTTTAGGTTCTCTCCTAAGGAGAGGACACAGGGTCCAGTTCCAAAGTTCCATATCCCAACTTTAATGCCAAGTCCTTATTTTATAAAGCCTTTGCGACAGGGATGGGTACTTAGAACAATGGCTCTCACATTTAGCTTTGTAATAAAATCAGCTGAGGGGCCCTGAAGAAAATAAAACCTTTACATGCTTCCCACCCCACCCCTGAAATACTGATTCAGAATTTGGGTGGGGCCAGGAATCTGCTTACTAAGTATGCCAGGTAATTCTGATTCAGGTGGTCTTGAGACTATATAATGTTTCAATGTTGACATAAAGACTGGGCTGGGACTGAATCTCAGTTGGGAGAGTGCTTGCTTGGCATGCAGGAATCTGGGTCCTGTCCTCAGCATTTCATAAACCAGGAATGGTAGAACCTATGTAATATAATGATGCCTGTATTCATAACACTCTGGAGGTGGAGGAGGAGGATTGAAAGGTTGGAGCTAGCCCGGGAGACAAAGCGTAGCTTGTCTCAGAACAACTAAGAATGAAATGCTGAAATGTCTAGATATGGAGCCCCTTTTCTAGAGCTTTTCTAGAGCCGTAAAGAGTCCTATTAAGTTAAGCACCATGGTTCCTCAGGAAAATGCTCATGTATCATAAATGAACAAACTGTAAACTAAGTCTCACTGTCACAGATCCCCACTAGTCATGCATTTACTAAGATTAGCTGAGTCCAAGTTAAGAATGCTGGTGAAGGCTACCTTTTTTCCTTAGTTCATGCAGGGATTTTCTTTGGAATGTTTCCTATGCAGGGGAGCATATACCAGTGGGTGCCTAATAAACGAGAACTGTAATTCTTACCTCTTTGTACAGTGTAATTGTCTAAGCTTCCTATATCTGGGACCAAATGATGACGCCTGTCTATCAAATCAGGCTGTCTGTCCTGGGAGAAAAGATATCCAAGTTACTTCAGAAGAAGGTGAAGTAGAATCAAGAGAAATTGGGTAGAGTTTTCTGCCTAGGTTTTTTTTTGGTTTTCCCTCTAAAGAATCCACCTCACCACACCCTCACAAAAAGTTGGGTGGTAGTGGTGCTTATCTTCAGTCCCAACTCTCCAGAGGCCAGAGACAGGTGGATTTCTTGAGTTCCAGGCCAGACTGGTTTAGAGAGTTACAGAACAGCTAGGACTACACAGAGAAACCTTGTTTCAAAAACAAAAACAATCCAATTTCCTCTCCTCCTCTTTTATCCTTTTAGCTCTAAGCTTCTGTCTGCTCCACCCATTACCAGAGGAGTTCTAGGAAGCCTTTTAAAGGCCAAGGCCCATTCTGAAGTGTTCACTGTTGCTTCCAGAGTTTTGCACAGCCTGACCTTCTGGGTTTGATCTCTTGCTGAATGTCCCTGTACAATGCAAACCTCCTGACACCTAGCGCCTAGAGGCCGACTGCTCTTCAGCGATCCAAATTTACACACAAACTTTATCCTAGCATTCTTGGGAGGACTTAAACTATGCTGGGTAGGGATGGAGCAAGCAAGGCAGAGGCATCTAACCCCAGAGACTGTCTTCAGATAACATTGATTTCAGGAGCTGAGTCCGGATTCTCGGGGCGAAGAGATGAGGATCGGGCGCCTTTAGGTCTCAGGCAGTCACAGCCAGAAAGTCTGGCCTTAACCTTGATTCTGACACCAAGCTCAGGAGTCACCCTGGATTCCCTCTCCTCTTGTCAGGCCTCGATCTACTCTCAGTTTGCTGGAACTGGCTGAAATGGAAAGGGATTACCACGGGTACCTAATTACGGTGAGGAGGCGGCTTCATGCTAACGGCAATTCAGGCCGCAATTAGGCATAACAGGTCCTAATGAAGGACCGTCCAAGATGAGAAAAGTTCTGTGAGTGCGCAGGTACCACAGAGGCCCAGAAATGTACCCGGAGTGAAGAATAATCCGGGAACAGCCGCGAGCGTGCGCAGTAAAGGCGCGAGCTTGGCAGGTCTCCCGCTTCTGCACGCAGGCGTGCGATTGACCGGCCTTCGCTTTTTTTTTTTTTTTTTTTTTTTAAAAGTGATTTCCAACAGCGCCTCGCTCCAGAAAGCTTACGCATGCGCACTGCGGAAGGTAGCGGTGGGTAATAATAATGCACGAGGCCAGCCTCGAGCTCTAGGTGGCATCAGCTTCCTATTGGGATGCAGTGCGCACGCGCGGCGTTATGCATGCGAGGCAGGGCGGGCACGCGCTGGGGTGGTCTAGGCAGGACGGCGGCTCGGCGGGGTCATCCGGGCGCAGGCGCAGTGCGGTGTTTGTCTACCCCGAACTGACGGGTGGCCTGGCGGTGAGCGGCGGCAGCGGCGGCGGGGAAGATGGCGGCGTCCTCCCTGGAGCAAAAGCTGTCCCGCCTGGAAGCCAAGCTGAAGCAGGAGAACCGTGAGGCCCGCAGGAGGATCGACCTCAACCTGGATATAAGCCCACAGCGGCCCAGGCCCAGTAAGCACGGCCGCGTGGGGGAGGGGCGGGCGGGGCGGGGCGCGCAGTGGGAGGCCCCGCCCATCGGGCAGATCCTGCCCCCGCTTCCGGGGCGCTAGCTCTCCTCCCCTCCACTCTCTACGCTGTCTGCTTGCAGGGAGAGGGTCACGGTGACCTGGGAGTCGGGTGGGCAGTTTCCAGGGCGACTCTCTCCCCACACATACCACGGTCCTGAAGTTCACACCATTGGTACCTGAGAGCTTAGTGGCTGGGTCCCCCTCACCCTGTGGTCGGCTTCCAGAGCCTTGTCACCTGCACCTAGCAGGCTTTCAGGCCCGAAGCAACGTTACTGTGACTACAGCCAAGTCTTTCAACTCTGCAAACAGTTATACCTCTTTTGATTCGCTCCTGCCGTTTCAGTGACTGTCAAGAGGTCCCCTCCCCTAGCAAACGGTCCACATACGTGCATGCTCATCTGCCCACATAGGTCACTTAGTCCTCATCTACATCTGATCCTTTTGGATTAGAGGGTTCTTCCGTTTGACTTCCTTGGTCATATCAGATGGCTCGTTCTAAGACTGGAAGGGCCTTGTCACTGGACCCAGCTGACTGCTTCCTACATACAGGGGCACCTCATATCTCTGACCAGCTCGTTTCCCTGTTGATATCTAGCGTGTCTAGCCCTGTGGAAACACATAGCCACCTCTTAGCCTAACAGCCTTTATCTACTGGGCTCAAGTGACTGCTAGTACTACAGACACCTGTAACCTGTCTAGTCCCATCGAGTAGACACACACCTCCTTTCTGACTGTACCATCTTTGGGCCTGCCTCCCTGACATAAAGTCCTGTACCAAAAGCGCTTCCCCCGTTTTCTCTATACACACATCCATCTTGTCCACCATGACCACAGTTAGCATCCTTGTTGTATCCCAGATACCCCTGTCCCCAAGCCATCTTTGCTGGAAAGAATCCGATTTTTCTCCTTTCTCACCAACCCTTTCTCTGCCCCTCTTGATTCAGCAGAATGTCTTCTTTATATCCTCTGTGATGTAATCTTTGGGGTTTACGTATTATAGTTGTCTGTGGGGTCACTATGGTAAGAGGGGAAAGGCAGCCTCCTGTAGGTAAGAATTCTGTTCACTCCCTGGCCACCTGGCCTGACTGACCTTCACAGCCTGATCGTCTTCCTGAAGAGGCATTCAGAATTCCCTCCAGCCCTCCCCCTTCTGGCCCAAGTTGTCCATGTTTCCTTCCCGGGGGTTTCTTCCAGGACCTGGAGATACCAGAGGTGGGGATGTGTTTCACTGGATTCTGCCTGGGACCAGAGAGGCTGGGCCAAGACTTGGAGGACCCCTGCTGGATTCCAGGGCCGTCCTTCTATGCCCCAGTGTGGATGAGATAGGGTTGGGTATAGGGTTCTAGGTTCCCTAAGAGCTGCCTGTCCCTAGAGCAGAGTAAGACCTGGTAAGGCTAGTGGCTGGCAGACCCCAAGGAGCCCCCTGCAGGTGTCTATCTCTGTCAGCTCCACACCTTCCTTCCACCATCCCATCTCTGTTGGTTTCTACCCATCTCTGCAGTTTGGTGCCTTGCGCCTCCCCCTCCTCTTCATTATGATTTGATTTCTTTTCTGTTGGATCAATCGGTTGTTTCTGTTGTGATTTATTGTGGTGTTTTTTTTTTTTCTTTTCTTCCTTTCCCCATCCAGTTATTGTGATCACTCTAAGCCCTGCTCCTGCCCCGTCCCAGCGAGCAGGTACCAGCCTTTTTATCATTGCTGCTTGCATATCTGCACATTGACCTAACCGCTGCCCCAGCTGCAGAATGCCATCCCCACCCCATGCTCTGTGTGTGTGTGTGTGAGAGAGAGAGAGAGAAAGAGAGAGAGAGAGAGAGAGAGAGGGAGAGAAAGAGAGAGAGAGAGAGGGAGTGAGTGTGTGTTCGTGTTTTGTGTCTTCATTCTCACTCCTTCTCCCTTAACTATAGCAGTGTGAACCTGGTTGTACTTTCTCAGTGTCTGCTAGCCTTCTCCTTTCTTCTCTGGCTCAGTTTGGAACCCTAGAAGATGAAATGAGCTCCCCTAATAAGTGGGAGTCTGCTAGGTGAGCACACAATGGTGTGTGTGTGTGTGCGCACGCGTGTAGAAACAGGTAGAGATAGGTGCACTGCTCTTATTCAGTCTGTCTCTCAACTATGGAGTGAATGAGTGTCACTATTTGTATACTGTGTCACCTCTCAGGACCAGGGACGTAGTAGTAAGTAAAGCAGACCAAGTTCTGTGGGACTGAGGCTGCAGTGCGGGGTCCATCAGTGGACACAAAGCACATTCCTGATCCAGTGGAATAGTCTAGTAGGGTCTCTGCAGAGGGTCTCTCAGGGAAAGCCTATGGAGGATACGGGATTGAACAAAAGTGTCCCAAGAGGAGGCAAGACCCCCCCCCCACACACACACACACAAGGACTCCATGCTAGGTAGTTCAGCTGTGCTGGTTCCTAGGTGTGTAGTGTCCCATATGTGTAAGAAAAACAGTACCTGTGCTGATAGAAATGAGGAGAGCCAACTATTGGTGGTAGTCTGTTCCCAGCTTGTGTATATACATGGATGCATGTATGTGAGATCTGTATGTACATGTTTGTCTTTTTGCACATGAGTGTATGTATGCTGGGCTGGTAGCCTGCACACCTCAGGGTCCCATAAATGGGCACATGTCTCCATGACCTGTCTTGCTTTCTCTCGCTCATTCATTTATTCATTCATTCTCACTTTTTTCTCCCTCACTGACTATCTGCTCTCCAGGCCTGCCGTGTGGCTCTAAACCTCTCTAACTACCAGTCTCAGGGCTTTGTATATCTCTCTCCCTTTTCCCATCAAATCCATGCTTCAGAGAGTGAGGCCAGCAGCCTTTCCCCTGGGCCTGGGGCAGCCCAAGAGGGCTTGGTGGTGTGTGTGGGTCAGGGGACTGGCAGGGGATGGAGAGCTTAGTGGTCCTCACTCCAGAGAGCTGAGTTGCCAGATAAAGAAGGATCACGTGTACTCGTGGAAGTGAGCTGTAGACAGTTCCTACAGAAGTGAGACTGGATACAGCTGAGTCCCAACTACCAGGGCTAGAAAAGGACCTGGATATCAGCAGTAAAAGCCCATTTGTCTCTGACCATTAATCACTGGGCCCAAGTTACTAAAAGCCATTAGGTTGGCTGTGGGAAGAGATAAGGGTGGAGAGGTGTGTTAGAAAGTGGCAGGCTCCAGGCCTTCTGGGAGGTGATGGCTTGAAGGGTGTTTATTGCTGATGTCCCTAGCTGAGCTAGCTATAGTTTTCCTGGGGCACTAGGGCCCCCGAAGTATGAGAGGTTCATGGAGAGCAGATGCTTCCAGGAGCTACAAGGGGCTCACAGCCCCTACCTCTAGGCCAGAGAGACCCCCCCTAGCTCTCCAAGGAGCATCCTCTTAATGTCTCATATCCTCTCTGGCTGTCTCTGCAGCTCCTTCCCTGGGCAGCTGGGTCCCAAGTCTTGGCTCTTTTTCTGTCTTTCTCCTGTCATCCCACACCCTAACACTGCCCGCCCATCCTGGGGTGCCTGCTGCCTGCCTGCTGTCTGCCTGTAGCATGCCCGAGCCGTCCGCATGCAGGCCATTGGGACGTACCAAGCTCCCCTCCCTGGCCCAGCATTTTCCCCTTGCCCAGCCCAGCTAGCCCCTGGAAGAGCTTTGCCACCCAGATCACCATCAGTCTCTTTTCACAAGAACTCAAGCTTAGCCTGGGGTTCTGTTCCTGCTCCCTTGACCCCACTTCTGCAGGCCTGGCTGGGAGATGCACAGATGAGACAGCTGGACAGAAGGTGGCCCTCCTTGGCCCAGGAGTGTAATCTAGGGCAGGACAGCCTGAAACCAGAGTTCCATAGCTACTGGCTCTTGTCATCCACAGTGCAGTGCTGTGGCCAGGCCAGGTTCTTGATGGGCATTCTGTTCTCACACATTCCCCAAGTGAGCACTGTGGCCCTGAGCCTGCTTCCTGTCACTGGTGAGGGAACAAAGAGCTGTGCCAGGGAAGCTCCCTGGCAGAGTCCCCTCACTTCTCCAGTATGTACTTGAGGATAAACCCTCAGCCTCTGGGACTACCCTTCTCCCACCAGGCCACCCCATCTCCTTTCAGGTCAGAGGGGCAGGAGGAAGTACTCTGAAGATGCCCCAGGGGGGTGGGGAAGGAGGCCCTAGCCAGCAGAGCAAGGGACTGTTCCAGCCTGGCCGAAGGGATACCAGAAAGGAGAAGATGAGAACACCAAGTCCTTGGTGGCCAGTTAGATGCTAACTCCTTTCATGCCCCTGGTTTTTAATTCCCCAGCCCTGCAACTCCCACTGGCCAATGATGGGGGCAGCCGCTCACCGTCCTCAGAGAGTTCTCCACAGCACCCTACACCCCCCACCCGGCCCCGCCACATGCTGGGGCTCCCATCAACCTTGTTCACACCCCGCAGTATGGAGAGGTAAGCTGATGGAGCAGGGCCAACCTAGGACCCTCCCTGTGCTGGTCCCAGGGAGGCGGGTGATGTTTGTGGGACGCTCCTTACCATCTTCTGTTTTGTTTTGGTTTTTTTTTGTCCCATCAGCATCGAGATTGACCAAAAGCTGCAGGAGATCATGAAGCAGACAGGGTACCTGACTATCGGGGGCCAGGTACTACCTCCCCATAGCTAGGCACCCTGGGGGCTGTGTCAGGACCCAGGCAACCTAGAGGTGGTGGGTGATAGAAGCAGAAGCCCTGAGGACCCTCCAGCTGTCTTGCTCTTCTCCCAGCGTTATCAGGCAGAAATCAATGACTTGGAGAACCTGGGTGAAATGGGCAGTGGTACCTGTGGTCAGGTGTGGAAGATGCGGTTCCGGAAGACAGGCCATATCATTGCTGTTAAGGTAAGCCTTCGACACCCCAGTTCTAGGGTGTATCCTGTGCCCTTGCAGCCTACCCAAAACTTGAAGCTCCACTCTTGGCTGTTCCTCCTTGCAGCAAATGCGGCGCTCGGGGAACAAGGAAGAGAATAAGCGCATCCTGATGGACCTGGATGTAGTACTCAAGAGCCACGACTGCCCCTACATTGTTCAGTGCTTTGGCACCTTCATCACCAACGTGAGCACCCTGCCTGAGGGACCAGGCCCTTTCTGGGAAAGCCTCAGGTCATCCTCTGCCCCTACAGGGTCTTACATGTCCCCAGGTACCATAGTGTGGCTAGGGTGGGGAGGAAAGCATGGCTGCCCCAAGCCTTGGGTACCACCCTCCTTCTACAGACAGACGTCTTTATTGCCATGGAGCTCATGGGCACATGTGCAGAGAAGCTGAAGAAACGAATGCAGGGCCCCATTCCAGAGCGAATCCTAGGCAAGATGACTGTGGCGGTGAGCAGCTAAATCTGGGCTTACATGGCTAGGTGGGTGCCCCTGGGTCCTGTCCCCCATGACAGGTTCACAAACTTGTCTGTCCTACAGATTGTGAAAGCATTGTACTATCTGAAGGAGAAGCATGGTGTCATACACCGTGATGTCAAACCCTCCAACATCCTGCTAGATGAGCGGGGCCAGATCAAGCTCTGTGACTTTGGCATCAGCGGCCGCCTTGTTGACTCCAAAGCCAAAACCCGGAGTGCTGGCTGTGCTGCCTATATGGCTGTGAGTGGGGCCCTACTGGGTCTGACAAGGGGACCGGGTGGGCTGGCCCTACCTTCAGGGTATATCCTCCTTCTCTCCCACCCTGCAGCCTGAGCGCATTGACCCTCCAGACCCCACCAAGCCTGACTATGACATCCGAGCTGATGTGTGGAGCCTGGGCATCTCACTGGTTAGTTGAGGCTGTTGTTCTAGGGCTCGTGGGAAGGCAGGAATCTCTTACCTGCTGTTCCAGCAATGCCTGTCACCCTCCCAGGTGGAGCTGGCAACAGGACAGTTCCCCTATAAGAACTGCAAGACGGACTTTGAGGTCCTCACCAAAGTCCTACAGGAAGAGCCCCCACTCCTGCCTGGTCACATGGGCTTCTCAGGGGACTTCCAGTCATTTGTCAAAGACTGGTGAGCTCTCCCATGCTGCCTGTCCTTGCTCCTACCTCTCTACTCTGGGATGTTCTGGAATGTCGGGTGTCCTCATGCTACTGGGGAGGGCGGAGGATGGGACAAGGGGAAGGGATGAGACCGGCACAGCTGCAGGTAGGACCATGGCTTGTGGCTGTAGACAGGAGTTAAAGCTGGAGCTGTGGGAGTGACTTTCTGGGTTTGTTGGACCTGGCCTACGGGGGCAGCTGGCCCTGCGGGTATCTGGCATGGTGACCCTGTGGCCTTGCTAAGGAGCTTGTGTAGGAAGACCACGCTTGAGTCTTAACTTTCTCTTACGTGAACCTTACGTCCTGGCTCCAGCTCCCCAGCTGTTAGTTAATAACCAACTCCCCAGTAGTTTAGTACCCTGAGCCAGGAGAGTTTGTGGCTCCCCAGCCTGGTGGAGGCTGGCTGTGAGCAGCTGCTTCTGGCTGATGTAGTGGAGCCCTTCTCGCTGGGGAGGGCCTGAGCATAGATGTGCATCTAGGTAGTCAGGCTTCATCTCCCTGACTCTAGTTTCTCTTTTTCTCTCTGCTCTCTGTCCAGCCTTACTAAAGATCACAGGAAGAGACCAAAGTATAATAAGCTACTTGTGAGTACCTAGCCCCCAATTCCCAGCACATGTGAAGTCCTCCTGGCCTCAGCTTCAAGACCAGGAGGACTGACTCCTCATCCTAAACCAACTCTTGGGCCTACAGGAACACAGCTTCATCAAGCACTATGAGACACTCGAGGTGGATGTCGCGTCCTGGTTTAAGGACGTCATGGCAAAGACCGAGTCCCCAAGGACTAGTGGAGTCCTGAGCCAACACCATCTGCCCTTCTTCAGGTAGCCTCATGGCATCGGCCAGCCCCACAGGGGCCCAGGGGCATGGCCACAGGCCCCCCCTTTCCCACCTGGCCAACCCAGCTGCCCATCAGGGGACCTGGGACCTGGGACCTGGACGACTGCCAAGGAATGAGGACAGAAAGTAGGGGGTACCCATCCACCTCTGACTCCCTGCCCACCAGCTGTGGACAAAAAGGCATGCTGGCTCCTAATCCTTCTCTCTCTGGGGTCAGCCAGCTGTGTGAACCCCACCCCACCCCGACAGACACTGTGAACGGAAGACAGCAGGCCATGAGCAGACTCGCTATTTATTCAATCATAACCTCTGGGCTGGGGTGACCCCCAGGGGCAGAGAGAAAGCCCCTTGTCCCCATCCCCCAACTCCCAGTGTCTGTCCCCTCTACCTTCTCTCACACACATGCTTGCTCTCCATCTTTCCTTCTGTCCCCTCCCTACCACTGTCTCTTTCCGGTTTCTCTGTCTCCCTCCCAGCCTCTGCCTCTCTCCTAGCCTAAGCCTGGGCCCAGCCACTCTACCCTCAGTGGAAGCCCCAGGTTCACCTAGGCTTCCTTCAGTCTTTGCCCCAGGATGGCTTTGTGGGCATTGTGACTGCAGCCAAACCGGTTGCTGTCTCTGTGTCTGTCTGTCTCTCTTTGATCTCAGGGGGTCCTTTTGGAGTTTATTGTATTTTATTGTACTTGGTGGGGGTGTGTGTTTGGGGGGTTGTCCTCATGGGGTGTGTCGGTACCTTCAGAAACTTTTACCAAAGTAATGTTTAGCTGCTTATGGTGGGCCCCCCTCTCCTCCATCGCCTCGGGTATTGGGGGTTGGACTGCTTGCTGCTCCCTGTCATTTCTGGCCTAGGAGAGGCCAGACTCCATTGGGGGACCCTCACACGGGACTGGGAACTGCTTACACTTTGGGGTTGAGTAGAGGAGCTCAGGTGGCACAGAGGGAGACCAGGGGGCCTCAGCCACACAGATGGCCTTCAGGTAAGGTGTATGAGGGGTGCAGTAGAGAGTAGCAGGTAGCAGGGAAGGAACTGGTGGGGAATCAGTGACATGAATGATGCCAAGGGACAGGAGAGGTTCCAAGAAGTCAGGGATTAAGAGTGAAGGGAGAAGATGTGGAGGTCCGAGCATGTGTATCAGGGACAAGACGAACAGGCTTGAGTACAGGGGAGGCCAGGGTTTTGGTATGTGAAGTGACTTACTCCCATTATGCCCCTGAGCATCCCTTAGCTCACCTAGAGCTAGCCAGCTCCAACCCAACTTGTGGCCTGGCCTGGGCCAGGTGTCTGTCCTATTGTCCTGCAGTGGCTAGGACAGAGTGGAGTATGTTTCCTTTTTGTTGGTGATGCATGCAATTCAAGTGGACAAGAGAACAATATAACAATTTACGACCACAAAACCCAGCGCCAAAGTTGAGAAACCTTGCTGGATATAGCTGATGCAACCGTAGGCTTAGGTGACACTGTGGCTCTCAACTATCCTATTGACTCATCTTCGTCCTATTCACACAATGCCGCATGTTTAAATTGTAATACAAGTCATCTTCTCTGCCCGGGGCAGGGCACCCTCTCTCCTTATCTCCTGAGTTGGGGAGGTGAATGAAGTAGGGATTGAGTAGCAAGCCCCGCCCCACCCTTACCGTTCTGAGGCTAGCCGCAGCATGGGTAGCCTTTGTGTGTACTTAGGTCACATGGCTGGTCCCAGGGCCAGCATAGGCCCAAGACTGGGCCTCATGGTTTTATTTTTATTTAACTTTATTTTCTGTGTGTGTGTCTTGTGTCTGTCTGTCTGTCTTGTCTTTGTCTACTGCCCTCTAGTGTTAAGTGGGAGCCTGGAGGAGTCTCCCACTTCCCCACCCTTTCCCAAGTCCTTCCCTCTGTCACCAGCCATCCCTCTGGCCCAGGCAGAGTGGGTCTCGGGCAGGTAGGGACCTGGAGTGGCCTGGTCCCACCCTCTGACCTCCTCCTCAGGCCACCAGTGTTTCCCTCTTCCCTTTTTAAAACAAAATACCCTTGTTTGTAAATCCTTAGACGCTTGAGAATAAAACCCTTCCCTTTTCTTCTGAGTCTGGTGTCCTAAGCCTGGGAGAGTGTACAGAGATGTGGGAAGGGCCTGGGGGAGGGCTTCCAGTGTGTGGTTAAGGACTGTGTACATGAGAAATGAGCTGGGCTGCTCGGGAGTGGGGTGGGAGGTGTTTGGAGTGATTGAAGGTGTCAGGCAGCCTTGTGAGGGGCCCCCTTTTCCTAGAAACTTCAGTACATCAAGAAAGCCCTTATCCATGCAGGCCTTGAGCATGGGCTCAGATGTCAAGCCCTCCATCCTCCACCCCCGCTCCCTGCTTCCCAGGGTGGCAGCCTCACCAAGGCCAGGGCTACCTACCCACACCTAGAGGGCTGGGTACAACCCAACCAGGTGCCTGCTGCTGGCCTGGAGCACTCCAACCTGGACAGGCCACCATGGTGGGCACTACACTCCTGCTCCTGGCCCTGCTCCCTGGAACCTCCACTAAGCACAATGCACCACTTGGTATGTAGAAGCTGGCACAGGGGGTGGGGGCATTGTGTCCCACTTCCCTGTTGTCCCTGCTCAACTTGGTTTTGCACCTGGATATATGTGGGTGTGCGGGGGGGTGCCATCCTTTTTCTTTTCCCAGGCTAGCCCCACTGCCAGTTTCCTCAAATGTCTCAACCAAGTGGTGGTAAGGGCGGTGGGAGTAAGACCAAGTGTGCCAATCAATCATTCATGATAAACCCCCAGCTAACTGCTGCTTGAAAGCAGTCATTTGCCTGTATAGGCCGTGTGTGTGTGTGTGTGTGTGTAAGCTTGGGTAAACAAAAAAGAAGAGACTGGCCCCCCCTTACCTCTTGGTGCTCTCCTGTTTGGGGACTTGGATATCTGTTGAACAGAATTCCTCAGTCCAGTTGCCTGTCTGTACTGAGCCTCTGCCCTCTGGAGGGATGGGAGTGGGCACCCCCCTGACTGCAACAGATGCCAGCACCTACCTCTCCTTAGTGGCCAGTAGCTCATACTGGATCTGTTAGACTCTTAGACTTAGCAACCTGGGCACGGCAGAAAACCCTGACTTCCATCTCCTTTGCTGACTACCATCACAGGAGCACATCAACCCCATGTATCCCCATATCCCCTTGCCTACTCTGCAAATGGCAAAAAAGGTCAGAAAATGAAAGCGCAAAGCTTTGTGCTGGCTTCAGCTACTAGGCTCTGATGCCACTAAAGGGTATATATGGTAGTAGTATCTTGGAGAGAATTTGGCACGCATACATCTGAACATGGGTAAAGAGACCACCTGTAATGCACCCCTTTTCCAAGCGAGACAAGGGCTCCCTAGAGGGAATTGCGCCCTTCCTCTGTACTCTGTTTCAGCACCTCCGTTCCCTGGGGCGCCTGGCCCCTGGCTGCGCAGACCCCTTTTCAGTCTGGAGTTATCAGACGCAGAGGACGCGTTCCCTCGCCGCGCAGGGCCACTGGAGGTTCCGGCGGACAGCCATGTGTTTGTGCAGGTGCGGGCACCTTAAACAACGAAGGTGGGTGGGAAGAGGGATAGATGGGGACTGGTCGACCTTGATGGCGCCTTGATTCCCTCAGGCGGCCCTGGCCCGTCCTTCACCGAGATGGGGCCTAGCCCTGCACCGCTGCTCAGTAACACCTTCTTCACGCCCGGCCCTGGGGCCTGCTCTGGTGCTTCTTCGTGGGGGCTGCCCCGCCGACGACTCTGTCAGCTTCTCACCACCTCCACGCCCGGATGCTGCTAGCGTCGCACGCTTCAGCTTCCGCCTGCGCCCGGTATTCAATGCCTCAGTACAGTTCTTGCACTGCCAGATAAGCCGTTGCCGCCGCCGTCGCAGTCACCACCGCCGAGCTGTCCACCAGACACCAGTGCCTTTGACCCCACCAGCACCATTGCGGGTGCGCTAGTAGAAACCGTAATCTCGGCACCTGCGGAATATTCTCTAGCTAGGCAAAAGCGGTTTTGGCAGCAGAGAGATCTTAGGAGGCAAAGTGCTTTATGGTCTGGGTCCCTCTGAAGATGGGTACTGGGTATAGAGATATCCCTCATGGTAGCCCTCTGCAGAAGGACTCCCAGTAGACTAGGAATGTACAGCTCGTAGGATCCTTGGGTGGGATCTGGAGTCCTTTTAGGGCTGGAGGGTTGGATTCAAGAAAACACTGATATGTCTAAACTTCTGCACATTTGATTTGCAGGTCTCACTTGAGGCCTAGAGGCTGACATATGGGGTTCAGCCCAGGAGTCCTGTGGTAACCTCCTAGCTCTAGTGGAAAGCTGGTTAGCTTAAGCCCATCTTAGGAGCCTTGGGAGACCAGACCCAGAATTACCGAGGCACTGAAGTCTGGTTTCTTCCCTCGCAACCCAGTGTCTGCCTCAGGATGAGGCATGTACGGGCAGCAGCTTGAGCCTTGGTACTGACAGCCCTCACCTGCACATGCTGACACAGCCCATCGTGGTCACAGTACCTCGTCCGCCCCCTAGTAAGCTCGTACGCAGCCCTGGAACCGGGATGGGAAAGACAGCTTGGTCCAAGGTCTAGTCTCAGCTTTGCACGTATCTCCATAGGACCATCCAAGAGTCTCCCAGGCAGGGCGGTACGCCCAGAGCCGCCCGCTCCAGCCGCTGCAGCACTAGAGCCTGCACCAGTGGTGGCATTGGTGTTGGCGGCCTTCGTACTGGGTGCTGCGCTGGCCGCTGGGCTTGGTCTCGTCTGTGCGCACTCAGGTACCGACTTCTGCTCCGCCAGAACCCCACACCTATTTCCACACATCCAGACTGTGTAGTCTACCTGCCCCACTCCCACCCCCACATCCCTGAACCTGCCTCCCCGATCTGGCCCTAAAGTGCTGGTACACCTGTGGCATGTCCCACCAGGGGGCGCGCTTAGCCTGGCGCAGGGCATATTAGCAACTCCTATTCTAGCTAGCTTCTTCTTTCAGCACCCCCACCACCAGGCCAGCCTCCTACAGCTTCGCTCAGCGGCCCCCAGCTCCAGAGGCCCCAGTAAGCAGGTAAGTAGTGGGTGTGAAGGTCAGAAGCAAGAGCTAGAGAAGAGGGACATGGTGGTAAGGATCGTTCCTAGAGTTTACTCATGGGACTCCAACATTCAGATGGATATGTTTATAATGTCCATTAGAGATAAGAAAAATATTTTTATGAGGTTAAGTAGCTTGTCCCAGGCAGAGCTGGAAATTGAGAGATGGGGTCACCAGCAGTGAAGAAAGAGGTCCTTAAGACTTGATTTACATGGTTCCTAGTCTCTCACACACCAGTACATAGATTGGTGAAGGAAGCCAAGGCTTGTTGGGGAAATGTGACCCAAGCAGTGCTCTCCCATTCTGAGCCCCTGTCACCCCCTCTCTAGAGATGGCACAACCCAGTGAGGTCCCGAGATTCATCCAGCCATGGTTTCGGTACCCTTTGGAAGGACTCCTGCATGTATCCCCTTCCTTCCCCCCTGCCCCCCATCCTCACTCCCCTGTTCAAAATAAATTGGTGACCTGCTAACGTCTGGTGGAGTCAATGTGCTCCCAAACATGGGTGTGGGGTAGGGATGCAGGGAGGGGAGGCTCCAGGCTGTGCCTTGGGGCCAGATGCGGGGAAATTTGTGGCTGAGAAAGACTCAAAATGGAGGGGTGAGACTCCAACCCTCATGAACACATACAGGCAGGGAGAGACATGGGCCATTTGCCTGAAACAGAAAATGACATACAACCCGGCCAGCTGAAGTTTAAATTGAGTCTTGCTTTCTTCCTCCCCTCCAATACCAGCTCACCTCCTTTGCTCTTTATTCCCATGTCCCTCTTGAATCCGACCTACCCAAATTCTCTCCTCATTTTTGCATAAGCAAATGTAATGGCTATTCCTGGTTATCAACTTGACTATATATGGAATGAGCTACAATCCAGAGATGGAAGGCTTACCTGTGATCCAGATCTTGAGACTGGAAGATACAAGTTTCTGACCTGGATCTTGGCATGGAGATCTTGAGGCATAGTGACCATGAAAAGCTTGGGCCCAGGCAAGATAGTACACATCTTTAATCCCAGGAGACAGAGGCAAGGAGATCTCTTGCGTTCAAGGTCAGCTTGGGACAAAGCAAGCCCTACATCCAGGCATGGTGGTACACACCTTTAAACTGGGCCACGCCTTTGCTGGAGACCTACATAAGGACATTGGAAGACGGAAGACTCACTGTTCTTATCCTGCTTGCACTTACTTGCCAGCACATCTGTTGGAACCTACTTCTACAGAAGACCAGCTGAAACAACTAGCCTTGTGGGACTGAGCAACTACTAGATTCTTGGACTTCCCATTCACAGCTGACCATTGTTGGGTTAGTTGGACTACAGACTGTAAGTCATCACAATAAATTCCCTCAATATAGGGACATTGCATATGTTCTGTGACAGCAATAAAGGAACTTCCAGGCTCAATGTACCAGTGAGGAAACTGAGGCTTGGCAATACTAAATCTAAATCATCTTTTTTTTTTTTTTTTTTTTGGTTTTTTGAGACAGGGTTTCTCTGTGTAGCCCTAGCTGTCCTGGAACTCACTCTGTAGACCTGGCCTTGAACTCAGAAATCCGCTTGCTTCTGCCTCCAGAGTGCTGGGATTAAAGGCATGCACCACCACTGCCCAGCAAATCTAAATCATCTTCTCCAAAGTCTCTAGGGCTGTCTGCCCCCATGACCCAGACTTATTTTTCTTTTAAGCCAGGCTTTCACTGTAGTCCAGGCTAGCCTATAAACTCAAATGATCTTCCTGCCTCAGCCTCCCAAATGCTGGAATTAGTGGTTACCACCCCTGGCAAGCCTGGGTTGATTTTTGCCTCTATGTATGGACACCATATGGGTGCCTGGTGCCCAGGGAGGTCAAAAGAGGGCCCTTGGAACTGCAGTTGGATGTTAACCAACATGTCTGTGTTAGGAACCAAACTCTGTCATTGGTTTCAGTAAATGAGCGAGGTGTGGAGAAGCATGCCTTTAAAGCAAGCATTTGGGAGAACACCTGTGAGTTTGAGGCCAGCCGGGGTTACATAGACACTGCCTCACAAATGACAAGCCCAGGTATTTGTGTGTGGTTTTTTTGTTTTTGTTTTTTCGAGACAGGGTTTCTCTGTGTAGCCCTGGCTGTCCTGAACTCACTGTAGACCAGGCTGGCCTCGAACTCTGAAATCCGCCTGTCTCTAAGCCCAGGTTTTTTGAGGGCAACTGCCTACTTCTCTCTGAAAAGCAAAGCATAGAGTATTATGGGTTTCATGACGTAGTTCGGAAATACAGGGTCTAAAGTGTTTTGCTGCAGCTCACAAATACATAAAACGCAGATAAAACTCTGATCCCTCTGCCCGCCTCGGTCTCCGTAGAGCCATCCCTCGGCTGACAAGCGCGAGCCACGCCCCCATCGGTTAAATCTTCCGCGTAGTGCTCTTTCAGACCGCCTCAGCCTCCGTAGCCCCGCCTACCGGGAGAGAGCTCTGTAGAGTTCCGGCATGAAGCCACCGCAGAGACGGCGCAAGGTCCCAGCACGCTACGTAGGTGAAGCTACCGGCCCCACAGCTTGGAGCCCCCGCGAGATGCGGCATCTACTGAGACTACTTCAGGCTCGGCGGGGCCAGCCGGAGCCAGACGCCGCGGAGCTGGCCCAGGAGCTGCGAGGCCGGAACGAGGCCGAGGTGGTGTCCCGTGCTGGAGGCGGGGCCGGGGCGTGATGGCCGTGCTAAGGTGGAGCAGGCCGAGTGGGTGGAGCTCCGGGGCGGTGGACCGTCGCCAATCTCAGTGGCGCGCGGGATTTGCATGCAAGATGGAGTTTAGGGCGGGGATGTGGGTGGAATTTGAGGCGGGGTTATGGAGATGACCAAGGAATACTGACTGATTAGGAGCGGGGTGACAATAAAGTTTAGAGTGAGGCTCTGGTGAAGCTGCTGCGCAGGGGTTGGGGGTGGGGCTGCGGTGGCTTGCTGCTGGCCTGTGTGTCTGTATGTGAGCGAAGCATATAGGAAGTGGAGCATGAAGAGGTGGTATGGGGGTTGGGGCATGACAACTGGGTGGAGTGAGTCTGTGGGTAAGGCTGTGGAGAGTTGTGAGGCTGTAGAGTGTGGGCGGGAAAAATCGGAGGGCTGAGGGTAGCGAAGTGGAAGTGAGTGGGAAGTGAGGATGGGGGATGGATTAAGGCGGAGCTGGTAGCCAGGTGTGGTGGCATACACCTTTAATCTCAGCACCTGGGATCCTTTCATCGGTGGACCTCTTTGTGTCAGGGCTAGCCCGGTCTACATAGTTCCAGGACAGCAAATGCTATATAGAGAGACCCTGTCTCAAAAAAACAAAAAACAAAAAAGTGAATTTGGGTGGAACCAAAGCGAGTATGAAGTGAGAGTCTAGGAAATGGGGTGGAGTGGAAATGAATAGGTTAGTTCTCATTATAAGAGCAAACTAGCCGGGCAGTGGTGGCGCACGCTTTTAATCCCAGCACTCTGGGAGGCAGAGACAGGCGGATTTCTGAGTTCGAGGCCAGCCTGGTCTACAGAGTGAGTTCCAGGACAGCCAGGGCTACACAGAGAAACCCTGTCTCGGGAAAAAAAAAAAAAGAAGAGCAAACTATGGCCCCAGGAAGGAGCAAGAATAGGCATAGCTTTTACATCTCCATTAGCTGGTCACACACTGGGGCCTTGGCTCAAGTCCCAGAAGTTTCGGGAATGCATGACACTGGGCTAGTCTAGGATAGGGAGCAGTAGCAATCAGTGCCTGAAAACAGCATGGTAGTAGACTTTGGTCTTGCCTCTATTTCTGATCTCATAGAAAGTCTTCCTCCCCAGATCTGTCGCTTTATCCAGCAGCTCAAAGGCCGGGTGGTTCGAGAGGCCGTTCGGAAGATGCAACCAGGTGGCAAAGAGGGCCCAAGGCATCAAGAAACACAGCTCCCAGCCCCCATAGAGGTGAGGCAGGAGGGCAAGGTGAGGGGTGCCCAAGGCTGGCCCCTTAAGGAGGGAGGATAATGTGGTGAGAGGAATACAAGGAAGGGGAAAGCTTGGGAGACCCCTGGGGGCTTGTCCCTAGACTGACCGTGTACCGACTGGCTTCACCCAGGTATGGATGGATCTTGCTGAGAAACTAACAGGCCCACTGGAGGAAGCCCTGGCTGCAGCTTTCTCCCAGGTAAATCCATTCCCTTGGCAGGACCAAGGGTATTTATTTATAGGGCACAAGGGTGCCCTAAATAAATAAACCCAGGGTAGAGAGCCACTGGGTTTAGTCAGGCAGTGTGTTGTTCATAATTTCCAAATTTGAAGGAGTAGAGAATTGCCAGGCCCCTCCTAACACTACCCAAAAAGAAAAGAAAAATGTTGATCTGGATCCTGGGCCCTGATGCAAAGTCAGTAACTCCAGTAGGCACCGACACTTGAGCCATCTATGGCCATCTCTTGTGTGGGTCACCTCCAGAATGCCAAGGAGGATTTGGTGAGTACGTAGTGGTGGAGAGCTCATTCTAGACCTAGCAATGGAAGATGAAAGACTTCCTCCTTTCCTTCCCTGATGAATCTTCCCTGTTAGGTGCTCACCATTGCTGCTGCAGAACCTCTCAGCCTCCTGCACTCCAAGCCAGGCAAGCCCACAAAGGCCTGTGGAAAGGCACCGGTGTTCTTGAGTACCCAAGATGGGCAGAAGGATCCTGCCCTTGAAAGTTCTGGGCCTGTCCCTGTGACTGCTGCTAACCCCACTTGTGAGGCCTCTGTCCCTGACCCTAAGGCCGCTGGAACCAACCCTGAGACCTCTGGCCTTGCCTCAGAGGTCACTATCCCTGACCCTGATGCCCCAACCAAGTCCCTGGCTGGATCCTCCACAGAGAGAGACTTTGCCGTGGACTTTGAGAAGATCTACAAATACCTGTCCTTCTCCTCCAGAGGTGGCCATGGCCCCGAGCTCTCAGCAGCTGGTAAGAGGAGAGGGGCTATAATGTGTGTGTGTGTGTGGGGGGGGGTGTTAAAACCTTGTCTTCTCTCATTCCTCCCCTTTCCTTCTATCAGAGTCAGCTGTGGTCCTTAACCTGCTCATGTCACTTCCAGAAGAACTGTCCCACCTGCCTTGCACAGCCCTGGTGGAACATATGACCAAAACATATGCTCAACTAATGGCTCCCCAGAACTTTCTCCCTAGAGAGAAGAGGCCCAGGCCTGGGACTGAAGATGGAGGGACTGGTTCCACAGGGCCAGAAGAGCCCGACCAAGCCAGTCCTCAAGCTTCTGAGCCCATAGAACCAAGGCTGGACTGGAAAGCAGTTGGGATCTGCCCAATGAACCCATTCCTGGTACCCCTGGACCTCTTGAGCCAGGTCCCCACCCCTTCGAGGTAAAGAATACAGCAGATGAGATGCTGATGTTTGCCTAGAACATCAGTCCAGCACCACTGGCATGGGTGGTCAGGAACATGATTGTGGACTTCCTAACACAGTGTCCAGCCATAGGCTAAGCCTTCAGATGCTGCATATACCAGCAGCCTTAGAAAGTGAAGCACAGTTGTAATGAATGAGGATTTAAGACTCGGCACAAAGGCAGAATTCTTGGACCACTGGACTGGGGCAAGTCCCTAGCCCCACTGTGCCTTGTTCTCTGCCATAATAGTACCACACCATCCAGTTGTGTATGGCACTTGCATTTAGATTCCCCCAGTACACCCTCCCCCACATCAACTGACTACTGTATGGTTCTCTTCCCCTTTTCCTGGGGTGTCCTGTAACCCTCAATAAAGCTATCATCTAACTAGCTGTAATTCCCCCTATGACAAAGATGAGAGGGGGGCTCCGAAATGACACAGTTTGGAAGCTGGAGCGAAATGCCAGGGAAGATGGTGCTGTCCCTGGAAAAAGCTGGTGCCTGGGCTGGTGAGATAGCTCCAAGGGTAAAGTACTTGGTATGAAGCCTGGCATCTGAGATTAATTCCTTGAAATCATGTAAAGGTGAAGGAAAAAACAGTTTCTGAAAGTTGTTTGACCGAACACATGCTCTGTAATCATGCATGTACACCCACATCATGCACTGGCAAACTTACAATTTAAAAGCTGTTATCTGGAGCGAGCTTAATTTGGCACAAGGAGCTCCTTGGTGACCATGTGGATGGCTGTTTGACAAATGTAGGTGGAAGAGAAAAGCTGGGCTGGTTTTGTGGGAGACAGGTGTTAGCAAGTTTTCAGAGCAAAGCAATGATGTTATCTACAGATGACTGAAGTTGGAGGTGTAGCCCACTTGATAGAAGGAGCAAAGGCCTGGGAGAGGACTCCCCAGGGGAACTAGCAGAGGGCTGGAGGAAGAAGGGAGTATCCCTGGCAGTGATCTTGGTGCATTAACTACCCCTAGAAATAAAGGGAAGAGGAGGCAGAACTGGGGGAGCTTTAGGATGGGAGTGACCAGAGTCATAGTTGGACCCCAAGACCACTCGCCCCTTTATGCTGTAGGCCTTCCCACCAGAAGCTCCACCTGTTCTGTGGGTATGGAGTACTGCACAGGCCGGGGAGCTAGGTCTCTAGGGAAACAGGTGCCTTCCCACTCACCATAGCACCCTCCCCCATGCCTAACAAGAGTAAAATTTCTGTTCCCTGAGCTGTGCCTTCACACAGCTTTCCTTTTATAGAAAAGCTCAATTCTCCCCACACACGTTGCACACGGCTCCCTGAGGATCACAACACATCTCCCAGGCAGATTGTGGAGCCAAGCCAGCCCACTCCCTAGTCACAGCCCCACAAAAGCCAAACCCACAGCTTCTGAGACACTTGAGGGGGACAAGAGGGACCAGGCTCCGGAGTTTGGGCGTTGTAGGTATGGTTTTTGGAAAATAACCTCTAGGCTAACTCCCCATAGTCCCCTGTGACTCCCTGGGTCAAGAAAAAAAGAAAAGTGTGTGTGTGTGGGACTGTCTCAACTCTACCATGAGCCAGGGGGATGGAGGTGGCTGCTACCCCCCCCCCCTCCAAAGCTACTGAAGGGCTGTGTAAAAATTGGGTGTTTTGCAGGATTAGGCAGCGGTTAAGATAATAGATTTGGGTTCTAATTCCAGATCAATGGCTTGGGGGCAAGTCATTTTAGCAGCTTGGACTTCCAGTCCCCTGGCTTGTCAAATGGGGGATCCTAACAGGGGCTTGGCTCCTTGGCTGTTTTTCATAAACCCTCAGAAGCAAACAGGCTAAGAACAGGACTGGCTAACTCAGCAATCCGCTTCCCATGCAGTAAGCACTCAATAATAGCTTTTATTATCGACACAGTTCAGAGGCAGGGAGGTGTGAAAGACAAGGGAAGGGCAAGGGGACATAGGGAAGATGGGAGAGGTGGGGCAAAGGAAAGGTACTCTAACCTGTGCTGGGGCCCGGTCTGGGAAGGGGATGAGCCTGCTTGTACTCCTGCACATAAAGTGCCAGTCATTATCAACACAAACAGCAGCCATGGTTGGGTTTCAGGGTCTGTCTCTCGGGTAGGCTGTACTGTGCATTACAGGTAGGCAGCGTCCAATGTGAGTCGAAGAGAGCTTGCCTGCCAGGGCCAGAACTCAAGGAGAGAACTGAATTTGGTGACGACCATAACAGGGAGAAATAAGTAAGAGATAAGAGGAGTTCGCATTCCCAGGAAAGGATGTTGTAACATGCCTGGTAGTTGGAGAAGGCTGAGGTTGGTTGGTACGGGGTGCTTCGCTCAGTAGGGATTCAGTGTTGAGGGATCTGTAGTGAGGATGAGTGTGTAGAGAGAAGAGGACAGGGCAGATAAAGGCACCAGGTGGGGTTCTGGCCTGGCCAGGAAGGAAGATGGGTAGCTAAGGTGGGTAAGGACTAGACTTCTCCAAACACCCTCAACTCTGAGCTAGGGCATCTAGGCATAACCCTGAGCGCAGTCCAGGCTGGTGGCACGCCTCCACGGGGCTGACCCTTGCAGGAATCTCTCTAAGAACCTGCCCAGGACTGGTTCCCCATCACACCAACGCATAGTCGAACTGTCCACGTTCGAGCGCCTCCTTGTGGTCTGTCCAGGACGAGGCAGGCATGCGGCTGTAGGGGTCTAGCAGTATGCGTACACAGCGCACCATCAACAGAACCAACACCACGAGCAGGCAGAGCACGAAGGCGAACACCGTGCGTTGCTCGACGTCCAGGCCCGCGCCCACCGGGGGCCCGGTCGATGGCGGCAGCGGCTCCGGTGATAGTGTCCACGCCGCACTCATAGCTCACATCGCCGCGCTCTGCGGAGAGAGGGGGTACCCACCCCGGGGTCCGCGGGGATGAGGCTATGCCCTTCCTGCACCTCCATCCACCCCTTCTGGAGTCGCCCCTTTGCTGTATCCCACAGCATCATCCCTGTCCGTGCTGTCGTCTCCGGGCTACGCCCATGCCCCGCCTGTGCGCTCCGCTGCCACAGCCACGCGGGGACTCAACTCCAGCGGTGCGCGCAGGTGGGGTCGCTGAGAGCCGGGACAGGTCAGCTTAGATCTGCCCAGCTCGCGCACAACAGGTGCGAACGCGCTGGGACAGAGACCAGAGCAGCACAGTTTGAACTGGTTCCCGCCCCGCTCCCTTTGTTCTCCAAGGCCCAAGACCCCCTCCCCCACCGTAGCCGCCTCCCGGGCTACAGCGCGCCCCCCTCACCCTTGGTCCTAGACGGGGACCGGCCGCCCTGCAGCCCCTCTCTCTCTCTCTTTCTCTCTCTCGGGACTCGTGCGCTGCTTTGCTCTGGTCTTCCCCGGGTGGCGGCGGTAGTGGTGGCGGTTGTGGCAGCCCCGGCTCAACCCACCCCACCCGCCCCTGGAGCTGTGGAGACCGAGGGAGGAAGGAGAGCCGCGCGCCAGCCCCGCCGCCGCGGCTGTTCCCATGGCGACGGGGGCGGGGCTGCAACGGGGTGGTGGCTGTGTTAGGAGCTGTGCCTGGGCTTGTGACCCCGCCCCGGCCTGCCTATCGGGAGACTGCACCTTCCCACCACTGTGCCAGCCCAGACAGCCCCAGCTTCCAGCTCCTAGAGAACCCAGGACCTCTCTGGGACATGGGCAGTTACTAGCTGCTACTACGAAAGCCTCACCCTGACCTCAGTGTCTGTAATCCTATTCTTCCCGGACAACCCCTTACCTCAGTCTGTTTTAAGAGGACCCTGATGCCCCCAAACATCGCCTATTAGTGTTAAGCTGCCTAGTCTCAGGGAACCCCCAATTCAACAGAGACCCCAGATTGCTGGGATGTTTATTTTTCCCACAAAAGGGCAGGATCTTGGCCTGAGAAAGCAGCACTCTCTGGCTACAATCCTTCACTGACCTAGAAGGTCTGTGACAGGCCCTCAGTCCCAGCCTTCCCAGCAGAGATGCACACTTCAGACTGTTCAAACTGCTCTTCTGTGCTTTGGTGTTTTATTATGTCCAGATCTTAGGCTTATGTACAGGAAATAAGAGCACTGATTTAAAAAAAAAAAAAAAAGACCTAAAGTGGCTTGGCAGACAATGCCAGTGGACTACTTAGAACAGCAGGCCAGGCCTCACCCCACGAGTCCCTGGGCTGGGGCCTTCTGACACTGCCAGCAGTCCCCCCACCCCCCATGACACTCCCGGTAACATTCTCCCTCCTGCTAGACACCCCAAGCTCTTTCCTTGTCCAGCTGGTTTTCACAGCTGTCCTGAAGAACTTAGGGCAGAAGCCAGTTCACAGCTGTATCAGATGTGCCAAAGTGTCTCTGTGTGTCTGTCCCATGATGGTCTTGCCCAGAGCTGCCTAGACTCCATTGCTGCCCTCAGAGGATCTGCTCTGTGCTGGAGGCTGAGATGTCCAGAAGGCGCCAGGCAGCATAAGGGTTGAGCTCCTCCTGGTCTCTGCAGAGTGCCCACACGTACAGCATTCGCAGCACCTTGTCCTGTGGAGACCCAGAAGGGTGAGAGGCCAGGCTTGGTGGGTGCACAGAAGGGCTACTGCAGGAGTCAGGGAGAGCTCTAGGAGGGGCCACAGGAAGGGTGCCTGGGGCTGCCGGCTCTGGTCACTGGTCAGATGAAACGGTGCTCTGACTCTTAGTGTGGAGCTTCTCTCCAACCCCAGTACGTGACTGGCTGTTCTGGGGAGGCATGCATAGGGCCTGTATGTGAGAAGCTGCCCCAAACCTCCAATCCTTTGATTCCCACTCACCGGGTCACCTTCCAACACCTCGCCTTTGGGGTTCTTGATCATCATCACCAGTTGGGCCTGAAAAGTAACGATGAGCACTGGGCCCTGCTCCATCATCTTGCCCATGGCCAGCTGCAGGAAACAGAAGTATGTGCCTCAGAATTGTATACCTTCACCCCACACTCACAACCTCGGAGATGAAAAGCTCCAAAGTTGCACTCTACAGGAAAAACATCTTACATTTTGCCCTGCTAAAGGTATGGTACTACCCTCCCCCACTTTGGAGGAATGAGTTTTTCCAATGAGCTCCTTCTCACGAACAACTCCAGGCCTTCAACTGTGGGATTTCTGTTCCCAGACTGGGCCCATGCAGGTTCATAAAGGCTAAGGGGTGAAGTAAGGCAGGAAGTTGGTTCCACTTTGCCTGCAGCAAAAAAAGGTAAGAAGTCCTGGTGACGGAAGCTGAACTGCCTGTTAGGAGCATCACTGCCAGTGGAGCTCAAGGGCACTGGAGGTCTCAGCAATGCTCACCACCTGCCCAAGAACACAGGTGCTCCTGGATACAGGATGAGTGGTGTCCTGATAAACACACTTGAAAGTATCATCAAAAACTCACTAAAATACCAAATGTAATAAGCATCCTAGCAAATATGCTGGCCCACATGTAGGCAAAATTATCTAATGCAAACCCTATTTTTATTTTGATACAAAGTTTCAGGTAACATAGGCTAGGCTTGAACTCACTATATAGTTATGAATGGCCCTGAATTCCAATGCCTCAGCCTTCAAATGCTGGGATTATAGGCATTATAGGCACAAACAAAGCCTATTTTACAATAAAGTTATTTAGCCCAGATTGCCCTTGAACTTTTGGGATCCTCCTGCCTCAACTTCCAGAGGGCTTGAATTCTAGGCATGTGTCTCCATGCCTCGCTCACCACATAGAATTTTGTTTGCTTTTTATTTTTCATTTTTTTGTATGAGTAGCATGTATGCTAATATGTGCACACAAATACAGACCAGCCCTCCCTTCAAAACCAACCAAACATCAACCAATCACATAAGCCACATCGTTTGACTGGAAATCACTTACACTTCGACCACAGAAATATGGAAAGCTTTGTGAGTCAGATCAATACATTTTTGTTACTGTACTAGGAATTCAACCTTGGTGCCTTACAGATGCCTCTTACCACTGACATATGTCCCCAGGCCTCTTCTTACTTTTTCTTTTGAAACTGTGTCACAAAGTTACCTAGATTAGCCTGGAACTCATTCTGTGGCTCAAGCAGACCTTAAACTCAAAATCTTCCTGCCTTGAGTAGTGGGAATCAGCAGGCCTGGCTTCATTTAATAGCCTATGTCAGCTGGTGTTTCACTCTGACTTTCTGCTTCCTTGGGGGTGACTTACGTCCACATTGCTGATGTCCAGGATTCGGGAGTGGAACTGGAAGCCCAGAGCCTTGGCTTGCTGGATAGGGTGGGCCAGCTGGCTGTAGGTCTGTAATGAGAGGCAATATGCCCATGTAGTCAGCCACTGATAGGGGTTGGGTCACAACCAGAGGTATAGCCATGTTTTATATGCCCTAGCACCCAGACCAGCAGAAGCCAAGAGCACAAGTCCAAGCCCAGAAGGATGCCACTCTTTGCTGGCCAGACCTGTACACTTCTCATTATGGAAAGAGCCATACTTCCAAGTAGGAGCAGTATTAATCAGTGTAGTAGGTAATTCACAGCATCATCCAAAGTACACTCCCAGGGTAAGCCGGGGGACTCTTGGCTGATCTCTACTGTTCCCAGATTCACCTCCCCCGGAATCTTGGCCTGGAATCAGATGTCTTTTCTAGGATTTGTCCCAAACCTGTGGGCTGCCCTAGCACTCACAGCTTGAGTGGCCTCTCTCACAGAGCACCCGAGGTGCCACCCTTTACTGCCCCAAGAGCCTGGGTGACATGTAGCCACATGGAGAGCAGTGTGAGACTGGAGGCAGCTAAGACAGAAAATGGTTTGAAGGCATTTCTGGACTTTTATGGACAGAGCTGATATGCTGAAGAGAAGTGGAGTTGTACAAATTAGCAGTGGTGCTAGGTTGGGGAGATAGCTCAGTGGACTAAGCACTTTCTGCACAAATATGATGACCTGAGTTCAAATCTCCACAACCCATGTAAAGTTGGGCATTTATGTATGTAATCTCAGCATTGGGGACAGGAGAATCTCTGGAAGCTCTTGGTCACCTAGCCTGGTGTACACACAGTGGTGAACAAGATACCCTGCCCCACACAAAATAAAAGATGAGGATCGACACCTGAGATTGTCCTGTGGCCTCCACACACGCATCGTGGCACAAACACACAAACACATCATAACACACACAAAGCAGTGCCAACCCTACCTGGTTGGTTTCTGTTGTTTATTGCTCTAGAGATAAGGGTTTCATGTAGCTCAAGCTAGCCATGAACTCCATGTAGCAAAAGATGACTCTGGGGCTAGAGATCCAGAGTTCAATTCCCAGCAACCACATGGTGGCTCATAACCAGCTATAATAAGCTCTGGTGCCCTCTTCTGGCCTGCAGGCATACATGCAAGCAAAATGCTTTATACATAATAAATAAATCTTTAAAAAAAGGATGACTCTGCTGCTTCTACTTCCCCAGTGCTCGGGTGGTAAGCAGTTGTCTCCACACCTGGTGTATGCAGTACTGGGTATAAACTCATAGCTTCTGGCTTGTGACATAAGCACTCTAAAAGTAGTGCCATGCCCCACACCCATGCGTTTCTTCAAGATAACATTTTAAAAACACCTCACTGGAAGCAACTAGAATTTCAGCTGGGTTCTAGGGGGTACCAGGCCATTCTTGGATAGAGAAGATCAGCCATGACTTCGTGGTTCCACAGGAGGAGAAAGAGGAGGAAGGGAGAAAGGAGGAAGAGGAAGAGAACTCTCCTAAATACCCACTGGCTTAGTCACCAGTGCAGGGGAGTATTTAAAAAGAGAACCTGACAGATCCTCTCCTCTGCTTTTCCCAAGTTGTTTGTGAGCTTGGTATAGAATAGGATGAGTCAAAAAAAAGGACCCCAGATTGCTTCACACAAAGAAGCTGGAAGAAAAACAAAACAAAACAAAAGCCCACAACCCTGCTTGGAGAGACAGAGCCAGAAGCCAGTAGGGTGAAGTAAGGTGGCCTGAGCAGACCAGACGAGCTGGAGCTCCATGGGGGCAGGGAAACTGCCAGGAAAGAGCAGACAGCATGTGCTCCCAGTGAAGACACTGGCCGCCCCACAGCTGCTCTGACCATGACCCTGGGATCTTTGAGCTGACTCTGGGAAGCGGCTAGGGCCTCCTTAGGACACAATGTCCTTCCTCAGCCGGGAAGTCTACCCACATTTCTGTTTTAATCTTTGTTACATTATCTTATTAGAGGGAGGACCTGCTGGGACATTGTGAATACTTTGGTATTCACAATTAACTCATAATCACCATGAAGCACCTGTCCCTACTGTGGATGGGGCCCAGACGTGCCAGGGGAAACTTCATACATTCAAGTGGGCTCTTCTATCACCTTCCTAAATGTGAAGCCCCCAACCTGCACATCCCAGGCCATCTTGCATGAGGTCCTGATCATTGCCACTTAAACTGGGCAGAAAAAAAGACAACAGACCACCCTGGAAATTTTATATCTGTGTCAAGAAACATTTCTGTGATTCTCTTTAACCAAAATTAGTTTTGGGGTGCTGGGGAGATAGTTCAGCTGGTAAAGCACTTTCTGTGCAAGCATGAGAACTGACTGGAGTCTGGATCTCAAGAACCCACACAAAGGATGGATAGCTGTGGAAGCTTTGTCTGTAAACCCAGTGCCCAGTAGGTGCAAACAGGGAGCCCATGGGCAAGCTGGCTATTTAGGACAGCTGAAACAGCAAGCTCTGGGTTCAGCAAAAATCCCTGCCTCCATTTAAGGTGGAGAGTAGTTGTCATCAGTCTTCAAGCCTCCAGATGCATGTGCCTGGATACACATGTAAATATGCATACAATCATACACCATACACAGATACCTATGCCACAAACCACTCCCCCTCATTCGTGTACAGGCTGAAGATACAGCTCAATAGTAGAACCTTGCCTTTGTGCTTTCATTAGGTCTACTCTGTGGGCACCTGTGCATCCCATGCACAGGAAAGGACAGATGGGTAGGGCTGCTGGGCTCTATGGGAACCAAGTATATCAGATGTGACTCCCCCACACACGGGGGCCAGAGCCACCCAAGCAGACTTTCTCTATCTGTCTGTCTGTCTGTCTATCTAACATGTACCTATCTATCTATCTATCATCTATGTACCTATCTATCATCTATGTATCTATCTATCTATCTGTCTGTCTGTCTAACATGTACCTATCTATCTATCTATCATCTATGTACCTATCTATCTGTCTATCATCTATGTATCTATCTATCTATCTATCATCTATCATCTATTTACCTTTGCATTGCTGGGGATGGAACCCAAGACACCACACACACTAGAAAAATGCCTGGCTCTGAGACACACCTTCGCCCTTCTGACAGTTTTTTGTTTTTGTTTTACTTTGCTCTTTGGCTGAAGAGAAAAATGGTACTCACAGCTTCATAGCACCAGTCTTTGAGAATGTCAAGCTCCCCAGAAATCATGGCCTAAACAGGGAGAAGTAAAAAATAAGCACGAGGTAAGTGAGCTTTTGCAGCAGAATGCAAGCCTTTGGAGACCCCTGGAGTCCTGCCCACCAGCCTAAGTTGGGGGAAGAGACGGAGGCTAGCTTAGGTGACAGGCAGCTGTGGTGTCCTGAGTGGGAGTAGACAAGTCCCATCACTTATGTTCACGCAGCTCTGGTCTTCTGAGTGCAAGACAAGGAAAGGCATGGGGAGCAGGGGAATCCTCACAGTAGAGGTCTTGCCCTCCAGGTATACATCCCTGAGGACCAGGCTTTGGTCAGTTAGAAATCAGGCAGGCTACAGAGTGAGGAAGAGGAAATAGCCACACAAACCTAGATAGTTGTGCTGAGGAGGGCGAGGGAGGTGCGCAGAGAGTAAGCAAGAAGCAGTTGTGGTACAGCTCTAAAGAGGCTGCCTGGGTGACACCTGCTGTTCTTGGTGACAGCTCTCTTCCCACCTCCTCTCAGTCCTGCCCAAAGAGTGAGAAGGAGCTGGGGAATTGGAAAGAGAGGGGAGGATAAGCCACACGGAGGTAAGCGGAAGGAGGAGGGCCTGGGTTCTCATGGTGCTGTGAGGGTGTAACGAAGGCCTGGCCTGACCCGAGTAGGATTAATGTCTCAGATCCTGACATGTTCTGAGTACTTCAGAGAGGTAGAGACAGACAACCAGCCAATACAGGTGTGCTGCTCTGTGACTTGAACAAGATTCATTCTCTTGGCTTATAAACCAAAGAGGCAAGAAGAACAACTCAGTACAAACTCAGGACTGTCAGAGACAGTGGCTCCAGACCTTCTTGGCTCTTATATCTCCAGGGTGCCCTGGGTCTGAGTGAGAATGTTCTAGCTGTCTGCTTCTCCCCAAATGCCTGAAAAACTGGGGCTCCTGGGCTGTTCCCAGCAATCTCTGGAAATGGCTTCAGAAACACCTTACCAGGAGGCACAATACAGAGCTTCAAGGTTAAGAGCCATGACTGTCTGACCACAGAAACAGAGAGAAATCCAACCTGGAGTTATCACACCCTGTGGAGAAGGCAAGAAACCTCCACAGCTATCACTGGAGCCAGCACAGAGCATAGGAGAGGGCGAGTGCTCCCTTCTGAGAACCCTAACTGTCATGGTAGGACACAGGTTTCCGTAGCTGGGGAAGGTTAAGAGACATTGCTGCTAGGCTGCAACCTGACTGCAGCTGTACCAGAGGTTAAGTATCTGCTCAGAAAACAGCCTCTGTAACTTGGTTCTGAGGTAATCTAGGCTCATTCCTAGGGTACCACTCAGAATGGGGAGGAGGTCCAGCAGGTCAGGGCCCCACCATGGCTTGTGGCATGGCTCGCACCTCTAGGATGTTGGGGATAATGTCACTCTCACACTGATGAAGAAAGCGGTCCTTGTCAAAGGTAGGGTCCACTCTCAGGATCTCCGTTAGCACCTCTGACATTTCTGTCTTTGAGAAAAGACCTCCTGCAGGGAGAGGAGCCCTCAGGTTAGGGCTTAGCTTCCAGACCTGGCTGCAGCCAGGGAAGAAAGAATGGCCCTGAAGCCATACTCACCTAGCAAGTCAGTGACCTTGTCGGTTAAGGCCCGGGATGCCCGGATGAGAACATTGTCACTTTCATCATACTTCATCTTCATCTCAAAGAAGCCTACGGATACACACAGGAGCTAGAGGAAGGGATCTTCTGATGAGATACCCTGACTCCAGTTCCTGAGAACTCCCTGCAAGACTCCTCTTCTTGACATGGGTCAGTTCTAGGCAAGCCATCTGCGGGCCTGAGCCTGACTTCTCCTTTCAGAATGTGGATTATCTATCCACCTACCTGTAAAAATGCAGAAACTCAGCTACAGCCTCTGAGAGACTGTACAAAATTTGGGATGCCACCCCTGGTAGTTGTTGCCTCCACTACAAAGGAAACACGGGCCTCTAGCAGTCTTCACAGGAGAAGGGATAAGGGTAAGTAGCCAGTGGCTCTCCTGCTCAGCCCCTGGAGAAATTCTGTGGCTGGCTGAAAATAAAGAGCAGTCCCAGAGTCTGCCCCAAGGCCTTGACACCACCTCTGTTAATCCCAGGGCTCCTGACATCTTAACTATTCTTTGAGGGTGATCATCTAGTGTCTTAGATCTACAGTTAGCTGGGTGGGTAGAATTAAGGAGGTGTGTAACCCTGTCTGATCCCATCTTTCCTTCTATAAAGTGGGGTTCTGTCTAGTGCATGGCTAGGATCTGTTGCCACTGTCCTGCCCAAGTCCTAGCAGGCTGGCCACACTCACGGTTGAATACAACGTTGTTATCTTTGAAGTCCTTCCACTGCTGGTACCACTTGGAGTCCTTGTGTAGCACAACCCCTAGTGCTTCCCTGTGGAAAAGGGCAGGCAGCTGGAGTGAACTTCAGCCCTCCAGAAGTCACCCCAGGGCCCTGCACCCTCCTATGACCACTGGGAGGACGGCAGATGATGGCTCCACATCCAGGAGCTTCAACTCCAGCTTTCTTTCTTCTCTCTTCCCTCACCCATCTCTCAACCCCCAGTTCTCTGGAGGGAGCCAGGAACCCTAAGAGAGAAGCAGACTTGCACAGGTACCTCCCAGGGGACCTTAGAATAGACACCAGCTGGCCAGGGCCACTCAGGAACCTGTTGGGACCTACTCATTAGCCTCGAACACTTTGCTTTCTTGGAGCTTTGCTCCAGCAAACTCTGTCCTTTTCCGGAGTCGCTCAGGCCGGCGGTAGGGCCCCGTCTGTCCAAGAACGCTCTCATCAATCTCCTTCTTCACTGACTCTACACCCTGCAGGGGAGAAAAGGCCTATGGTTGCTGAGAGCCACCACTGAGAGGGTCCCTGCTCCTGCCTGGCCTGCGCCAGGCTCACTCACCTGGGAAATGGCTTTGAAGGCTGCCGTCTTGCCCAGCTTCTCCCCGCCCTTGGACACTGACTCTGCTGATTGCTTGGCTGTCCTGGCGGCCTCTTCTACCCCCTCCTTGATCTTCCGGCCAAGGTCACTCTTACTGACTTCATCAAGACTCTACTGAGACAGAGACAGAGGGGAGGATGTCGCACAGGCCTATAGCACAGCCTTGAGAATAAGAATACTGCGTTCTACCCCGAAAGTTCAGGATTCTCCCTGGAATGGGCATGAGTGGAATGGGAATTCCCAGCCATGGGAAACCCTTACCAAAAGTGAGGCATGGAGTGTTACCCCTCTAGGAGGAGCCAACCCCTGCCTGTACCCTGAACTGGACTGGAGACTCCCTCTCATTCTATTTTCAGCCCTTGTCAGGTCGGCCTCGGGCCTTACCTCCTTCACCGTCCCTGTCAATTCTCCAAGCTTCTTTTTTATTGCTTCACTGGTACGCACAGTTTCTGATTCGATGGTTTTCTAGGATCAAGAATTTCCTTTTTATTTGGATATAAGAGCAAACTTGATCATCTAACCAAAGGTCCCCAGGAGCACTGGCTGCTTCAACTCCATTGTCTTAGACAGGGCTTTATTGCTTCGAAGAGACACCATGACCATGACAACTTTTAAAAAGGAAAACACTTCACTGGGCTGGCTTACCCTACAGAAGCTTAGCCCATTACTGTCACGGTGGGAAGCATGGTGGCATGCAGGCGGGCAGAGTGCTACATCTGAATCTGCAGGTAGCAGGAAAATAACTGCCACAATAGGCTGAGCTTGAGCATCTGGGACTCGGAGCCCACCCACCATAGTGACATACTTCCTCTAACAATACCTCCTAAGATCGTCACTCCCTATGTGCTAAGCATTCAACATGTGAGTCTATGGGGGTAATACCCATTCAAACCACCACACCCATGCATGTCCACTTGATAGCTACCTACAGAACATGGAATTCCCAAGCTCTGGGGTCTTTCTCTGAGTCTGCCAACCACTACCCATCAATGCCATTTTATTTCTATAGTTCAATCTTGGGTCCCTGGCCTGCTGTTCTCAGATAATTCATTCTTTACTGATGGGACAAGGCCATCTTTCATCAAGCTAAAGCCACACAAGGAGTGTCCTCTAAATAAATAGCTTGGAAATGCATAGAAAGAAAGGCCTTCCTGGGGGAACTGGTGAGGATCAACAGAACCAAATGCAGAGGACCTGGGTTAAGAGCATTGCACTCTGAGGCTCAGTCGCTGCTCATTGGTAGACAGGACCACTGTGCCTCCCTACAGGGAGGGCCCTTGAATGGTATAAAGATGCTAAGACCAGTCTCAGTGGCCAAAACTTGACGGCTGTTCAAGAGACACCAGGGAGTAATCAGGCAGAGTGCCTGCTATGCAAGCATGAGAACCTTCCATCTCCAGAACACATGTGAAATAAAAAAGTCGAGGCAGGTATGTGCTTGTTAGTCCAGTGTTGGAGAAGGGTGAGGTAATGCCAGGCAGTGGGACAGGTGGATCCTTAATGCTCACTATTGGTCAGTTGAACGGAGTTCACTCAACTTCAGGTTCAGGGAAAGATCCTACCTCAAAAAAATAAGGTAGCAACCAATCAAGAAAGACAAATACCTGACATTGTCCACTGGCCTTCACATGCATAAATGTGTACATGTACACATAAAACACACACAAAAGAAGAGACAACAGCAAGCACTAAATGACACCAACATTATGGCCCATTTCTTATTAGCATTATGGCTCTAAGCTGTCATGGGTCACATAATGCAGATGTCAATCTGACATGTCTTGGAGTTCTCTCAAAAGTAATTATTTTGGTGATGATGGTGTGCTATCTACAGTGCTGGAGATGGAGCAGCATAGGCTTGCCACACTAAATGACCCCTCCTGGACTCGTTAACTACAGTGCCACAGAGAACCGTGCAAGGCCAGGAGGCCTAGGCAGCCTGCTCCTGTTCTGATACCTTTGAATAAGGGCTGTGACCTGGTTGCATTCTTCCCCCAGTGGCTCTGGTGCAGGGAATAAAGATGGGACTGAGATACTCACGTATTTTCTTCTGGCTTCCTGGAGGGCATCAGACTCTTCTAGTTTCTTGGCCTCATCTCGGAACTTTTTTATACTTTCTTTCATCTCTTTGTTTTTGGCTAATTCTTGTTTGATGTTATCTAGCAAGCCTGACAAAAACCCTTTTCTGCTCCCAGAAGAATAAGATTTGGTCTAGAAAGAATGTAAAATTGAAAAGAGAAAGAACACTTAGAATCTGGAAAGAAAGGCACACACGGTAACATCTTGTTACCATTGAGTGCCCGATTTCCTCCCCTCAGTTGACAGTGGTGTTTAACAGTGAATAGATGTCTCTTTTATAATAACAGAATTTGAATTACAGAACACCCACAATAAATTACACTATAAGCCCTATATGTTCACAGGTTCATATCTATTGATATTATCAACCACTAGTCAAAAATAAAATCTCAGATACCAATGTTCATTACCACACTAGTCACAACATGTAAGATATGGAACCAAATTAGGTGTCTAACAACAGAGAAACGGACAGAGAAAATGAAGGGTTTTTTTTCAGCCATAAAGAATGAAGTTATTGCTGGATATGGTGGCACACACCTTTAATTACAGCACTTGGGAGGCAGAGCCAGATGAATCTGAGTTCAAGGCTAGCCTGGTCTACAAAGTGAGTTCCAGGACACCCAGAGTTAATGTAAAGAAAAGAAAAAATGTCCAGGGAGACAAAATAATCAAGTTATGTTCTGTTCTGGAAAATCAATACAATTGGAAATAACCATATTCAATAAATTTAAGTTAGACAAATACTTTGTGCAGTTGCTCAGTTGTAGGTGTGAGATTTTATAGCTACATCAAATAATATGTGTGTGTGTGTGTGTGTGTGAGAGAGAGAGAGAGAGAGAGAGAGAGAGAGAGAGAGAGGGGTAGTACAGTCAAAGCTGGGGAAGCAAATGGGACTAGTAGGAGGGTCAGGGAAAGGAAGAGAGGGGATGTGCTAGAAGTCAATCATATACTTGCATGAGGATGGCTTTATATAGCTGCATAGTAAAAACAAACACACAAAGCTTCTGAGCCAGGTACAGTGGCACATATTGTAATCCCAGCACTCAAAAGACTGAGTTCCATCCCTGGGTCCTACATGGTGGAAGGAGCAAACAGATTCCTGCAACTTGTCTTCTGAACCTCCATACATATACTGTGGCACAAACATGCTCTTCTCTAAATAATAATGTTTAAAAAATAAGCTTAAGCAACAACGATGACAAAAAAAAGAGGCTGATGCACGGAGAGTTTGAGATTAAACCTTGTTTGGATCTCAGCAGGTTTGAGGCCAGCTTGGTCTACACCAAAGATTCCAGGTTACATAGCAAGACCTTGTCTCAAAAACAAAAAAACCCTAAACTGAACACATGGAAGTTTTTCTTATTCTTTTATCAAGATTTATTTTTATTACTTTAGTCATGTGTACGGAGGGGTGAGTATGTGCACATGAATGCATGTGACTACAGAGCTCAAAGGTGTTAAGACTACCCTGGAACTGGGGTTACAGGCAGTTGTAAAGTGACCTGATGTGGATGGGTGCTGGGAATTGAACTCCCATCCTCAAAAGAGCAATACTAACCTTAACCATTGAGCCATCTCTCCAGTCCTGTTTCACTTTTATTATTCCCTACAATTACAGTGTAGCAACTACTGACACAGTATTAACACTGTGTCAGGTGCTTCTAGTTGGAGTTACTTGTAACTGTTAACTTGAATCACCAGAAAAAGGAGTCTCAATTGAGAGACTGTCCAAATCAGACTGGCCTATTGGGGGAGTATATTGATTAATAATTAATGTAGGATGGTCCCCAGCACACAGTGGATAGGGCCACTGCCTGGGCAAGGAGGGGAGCCCTGGGGTATATAGTAAGTCTGGCTAAGCATTAGCCTGGGGGAGCTAGTGAGCACTGTCCCTCTAGTTTCTTCTATATTTCCTTGGCTGTGAGTGTATTCCCTGGTTGAAGGCAATACTGTGCACATACAACTAACCAACTGATATATGGCTATATGAAAAGGCCACAAACTGTGTGAGATTCTGAAAATGACAAAACTCAAAGACAGTAAAAATACTGATGGTTGTCAAAGGGTCTAAAAGAAGGATGGATGAACAAGCAGAGCCCAGAGGAACACTTAGGACAGTGATTGTTTGACAATATATAGTGCCATGGCTTGTATGTAAAGATCAGACAAAAACTTGAGAAGTGGGTTACAGGGATTGAACTTAAGTCCTGAGGCTTGTATAGTAAGCACTTTTACCCACACGTTCATCTCACCAGCCCCTGTTCTTACTATTTATGTGGAGTTTGTTTTGAGATAGTGTCTGGGAACTGGTCTTGAACTTGCTGTGTAGCTGAACTTTTAATGTTTTTGCCCCACTTTCCAAGTGCTAGAGATTACAGATGTACACCACCATGCCTAGTTAGTGAAACTGCTCTGTATTCTCTCTACAATAATAGGGACATCCTTATCTACTTGTTAGAACTTCAATGTATAACAGAAATGAACCTGAATGCAACCAGATTTCAGATCTTAATGGTGTATCCACTCTGGTTCAATTCCATCCACAATGACTAACAGGAACCTGTTAGCAGGAAAGGAGAGGTGGCCAGGGAGACTCTGTACTTTTTTTTTTTTTTAAATTATTATTTATTTTATATATGTGAGTACACTGTTGCCATCTTCAGACACACCAGAAGAGGACATTGGATCCCATTACAGATGGTTGTGAGCCACCATGTGGTTGCTGGGAATTGAACTCAGGACCTCTGGAAGAGCAGTCAGTGCTCTTAACCGCTGAGCCATCCCTCCAGTACAACTCTGTACTTCTTGTTAAATTTTTTATTAGTTAATTTTGTTAGTTCTTTGGGGGTAAAGGGAGGGCATGTTGAAATAGGGTCTCATTATGAAGCACTGACTACGCTGGAATTCTCTATGTAGAGTAGACCAGGGGAGCTTAGAACTTAGAGCTCCACCTCCCTCTACCTCCTGAGTGCTAGGATTAAAAACATGCACCATGATGCCTAGTCTAATCTATTTGTTATTTACAGGATCTCAGGTAGCCTAGATCAGCCTCTAACTTGCTAAGTAGCTAAGGGTGCCCATGAATTCCTGATCCTCCTGCCTCTACTTCCAGAATGCTGGAATGAAAATTGTGTACCACTATGTCTAGTATATGCTGTGTTGGTTACAGAACCTAAGGCTTTATATATCCTAGGAAAGCACTCCAGCAAGTGAGCCACATCCCCACCTCTTTTAATTTCCCTGTGAAGCTAAAACTGCTCTAAAAGAGAGTCTGTCTAAAGTAAGATACCAAAGCAAGGCCACAAACTCACACTCACAAACATTCAAACACAGATTCATACACATTCACATACTCACAAAACTGTAGGTGGTACACACCTGAAACTGCAGCACTCAGGAGATGGAAGCAAGAGGACCAGGGGATCCTCAGCTACACAGTGGCTGGCTTGAGTTATATCAACTCTTATCTTTAAAATGAAGAAAAAGTCAATGGGAGTGGCCATGTGTAGTTGATGCATATTAGGCTTGTTACAGTAGCCAGAAGGCCAACTGCCTCCCTAGGTCTTATCAATCCACAAGGGAAAGCAGCAGAAGGGGAGGAATCATGGGGAACTGTCCCACTCCTAGAATGGCTGCAGGACAGGACCAAGAAGAAGCTGAGAAGGGGCTCTGGCCAGCATGCATACTTGAGGATTCATCCTCGACACACTTACAGAAGTGTGGATGAAGATATGTGACTAAAACACAACGAAACCCAAGCATGGTGAAGTGACAATATTCCCATATTTAAACACCCATGCTCAGTGAAAGACTCACAGACAGAAGCCAGAGAGGGAGAACGTAATGTGACACAGGATACAGGACGCCCTTTCTAGCCATCACAGCTAAGTGGATGTGTTACTCTACGAGGTAAAAGTGCCTTGTAGCTGGCAAAAGAAAACAGGAGGCTGACCAAGCATATCCCAGGACATCCAGAAACAAGGTCTGTTGCTCTCTGTAATTCTGAAGGCCCTAAACACACAACACTCCCTGAAGTAACTGTGCTGGCATGACTTTTTTTTTGTTTTTTTTTTTCAGACCTCTGTTGGGTCTGCTTATTGGTATCCTGGGTCACTCACCAGTGTCAGCTCTCTTCCTGGCCGGCTTATCTGGTAGCTTGAACCATGGGGTAGGTTGTGGCTGGAGAGAAATTGGATTCCGCTGCCTAGGCACCTCTAATTGGTTAAGAAAAAGAGAAAGATCCATTCAGAAAAGAGGGTAACACTGAGGGTTACCATGAGTCCATTTGCTGACCTTAACTTCAGGCCTATTGTAAGCGAATATGCAATCTTCATAAAATCTGAGAAACCACTGTAACTAGGTAGAAAGAGACTATGTTACATCTGCATCTCCAGGACCTAGTCCCACACCTGAAACTGGGGAGAACATGGATAGGTACCAGGAAACCATGAGAGCAGTATAAATGTGACAGTATAACCCAATCTTTACTGAAGCCCACTCCACTTTTGCCTATCTCCAACAGATGAGAACTTCCAGAGACAAACCGATAACTTCTTGGTGCAGGGGAAACTATGGAATAGACCTGTCATGTTCTGGTCAAAGGTTCTAAATGCAGAGCCTCTCTGAGCAAAGAACCAGGTAACCTCATGAGAAAGACACTTTTTGACCCTACCAAATGATGAACTTGTAGTTGTGTGCAGTTGAGTCCAGCATGGGTACACTGAAATGGAATGATTGCCAACTAGAAGCACTTTTCATTTTATGAATTTTTCTCCTCCATTTTTTCCTAGCTGTGTAATCACTGGTAACATTGCAAACTCACACAGGTTCAGAAGTGAAGAGGATCAGGTTGTCAGGGTTGATTTGAATGATCTTGCTGGTTAGTCTCATTTCCCCCCCTTCCTCCCTTACAGCCCCACATGTGTTCTTCCCAAAGATGCACACTTAGTCAAAGAGGACCACCTTTCTTTGGTCAAGCATACACCTGCTCTTCCCAGGTTAGATACTCCAAACAAGCTCTCAAGGTCCAAACGGATACCACTATGGCTATAGTTACTGAAGGTTGCTCTTGGGAGTACAAATAACTTGTTTTACATTTTCCTTCCTCCTAATAGTCGGCGGTAGAATCATACTGATCTGTGCTTTAGACCAGATCAGCAACCTACTAACTCCGGGTTATGAGCAGATAGATTGCTTAACCTTTCTGAGTTTCAAGTTCCTTAACCTAATGAGACTGGTTTAAACAACAGCAATATAAAGAACTATATTCTGTGTAAAACAGGCCATTGACCTAAGTCAAGAGTTCTAGGTCTTATCCAGAGCATGTATTATTTCCCGAACTTCCACGCTGATCATTAGGAGTAGAGATTTAGGAAACACTTTCCGCAGAGAACTTGACATTCAAACGCGAACTGTGAATGTCACTTTAAAGGAAAACAAAAAACAAAAAAACTTTTATCAAGCTGTTTTCTCAATGGGGCATCGTGTCCCCAGAAACCAGGGACTCCCTCGTGCACGTGGGAACAGATTCATAGGTGAGAGGTGACCAGTTCCCGGGCAGCTCACGGCATTGCCGCTGGATGCAGGAAAGAAGGGGTGAGGGATCAGTTCCCGCCCTAAGGCCTTCCTGCTACTTTCCCAAGCCTCGGCTGACCCAATGACCGAACCCTAGCCCAACCGTGGAACCCATAGGAAAAAACACGAGAGATCAGGGACTGAAGAGAAGGAGGTCTTAAAAGCCGAGCGTCCAGATCCCTTATTTCTGCCCTACCAGCCCCACGCGTCTGCTCACCCGCGGACAGCGGCACCAGCCGCCCCGCAGAGCTGCCGCCGCCATGTTGGAAGAGCCCGTGTGACCTTCCTGCGTCGCTCATCGATCGCGTCATCAACTGCGACGGCCTAGAGCAGCACCAACCGGGGGGTGGGGAGGTGGTAGAGGAGAGAGAAGCCTGATTGGTCTTCTGTGATGCGGTAGGGCCTAGAAAATGGACAAGCTTGGACAACTCTTCTAGTTCAGGACACCAAGAATTCTGCGATCCACCCTGGGAGGGGGCAGAGTTTAGGATAGATAAGCCTCTGGTTGAGGCTCAGGGAGGAAGGCATTTTTGTGAGACCATCCGTGGTAGGGTAGGAACTACGAAGGAGAGATGGCTCCGCAGTTAAGAGCACTGGCTGCGCTGGCAGAGGATTCGGGTTCAGTTCTCAGCACCCACATGGCGGCTCACAACTTCTTAACTCCAGATTCAGGGGATCCGATGCCCTCTTTTGACTGCCAAAGGCACCAGGCATGCATGTGTTGGATAGACATACATGCTGCAAAACTTCTACCTATACACAAAAAATTAAGAAGACCACAAAAAGGCCTATTGGGGAGTATTCAGTACAGAATTGGGACAGCTCACATCTCAATGGTGGGTTTCATTTTGTTGTTTTGTTTGACTGGTTTTTTTTTTGAGGGTCTCATGTAATCTAACAAGCAAAAGACACACACATAAAATAAAAATTTATTAAAAGACTACGAAAGGACAAAACCTGAAGGGAAGGATTCAGTGTGGTGCACCACGGACTGCCCCCAAACAAACAAAAAAACCCTACAGCTCAATTGTTAGTGTCTCTCTGTTTCTCTCTCTCTCTCTCTCTCTCTCTCTCTCTCTCTCTCTCATCACAGTTGTGCACCACTACAGAAGGTTTATGCACACTGCACGGGATGGAACATAGGACCTTGTGCATGCTAAACAAGCAGCCTAACAAATGAGTCACATCTCCACTCTGAGGCAGGACAATGTTAGTGTTAGAGATAGGCATGTAGGTGGGTGAACTACAAAAATATATTTTAGTTGGAAACTAACCAAGACTGGTTAACTCTAGATATACTTGACAATGTCAGACTGACAGTGCCTCGACCTGCCAGCAAGCAAGTTGCTCTAAGAGCAAGAATTTCAAACCTCTTCTTATAATGTGTGATGTAGGAAGACACCTGTTAGTTCTGGCCCAGAAAAGAAAAGGAAAATTAACATTGGCTGACTGACTAGTCCTCCATGAGTTCAATATAAATAGGCACATCTTGCTTTGAAGAAGCATAGGTCTTTGTTATTTTGGCACTTCTGTGATATTTTGGGATTAGAAAATATGACCAACAAGCGAAAGTACTGTAAAGTGACCATGCTGTTTGTGGTTGTGAACACGAGGGAGACAATCCCGTGTCCTATGCCCCTGTCATTATTATTATTATTATTATTATTATTATTATTATTATTATTATTTTGGTTTTTGGAGACAAGGTTTCTCTGTGTAGCCCTGGCTGTCCTGGAACTCACTCTGTAGACCAGGCTGGCCTCAAACTCAAAAATCCACCTACCTCTGCCTCCCAAGTGCTGGGATTAAAGGTGTGCACCACTACTGCCCGGCTCCCTGTCCTTATTATTAAGCTATAATAAAGCATGCACTTACGAAATTTCGTCCCTTAAAAAAGAGGCAGCTTTCACTGCAGAAAATTGCAACAATCTCACTGTGAGAATATATCTCTAGAAGATGGTTAGTTCCTAAGATGCTAAGCCTTAAACATCTGAGACAGCAACAGTCTTGTTTTAGGTTATTCTTAAAGATGCTAAGAAAACAAATATATTTGAAAACAAAACAAAGAAACAAAAACATGTTGGGACACAGCTCATCGATAGAGTACATTCCTGGATGACACAGGCATTGGCTGGAATGTATAGGCCTAGAATCCAACAGAGAAACTAGAGGGTTTGGCTTCCATTCTTTTTTTTTTTTTTTTTGGTTTTTTGAGACGGGGTTTCTCTGTGTAGCCCTGGCTGTCCTGGAACTCACTCTGTAGACCAGGCTTGGCTTCCATTCTTAATGACATACATACATTCATAATTTAGTGTCTTGTAGGACAAGATCATTTGGTTTCATTTGCTAACCTGTCTCACAGAAGCTTCCCTTCCCCAAAGGCAGGGCCTTATGTAGCCTATGTATATAAATCTTAAACTTATAATTCTTATACGTCAGTCTGGCAAGTACTGGGGTTTCTGGCTTACACCACCACACTCAGGTTGTGTAGTATTTCTAAATGTGAAATAGCATAAAAGATCAAACTCTTTTTTAAAAAAATACTTTTATTTGATGTGTATGGGTGTTTTGCCTGTTCTTTGTATGTGCACTGCACACATGCAGTGCCTGTGGAGGCCAGAGAAGGGTATTGATCCTCTGAATTGGAGTTTCTGACCCTTGTGAACCTCAATGTCGGTGCTGGAATCCACCGAGGGTTCTCTGGAAGAGCAGCTGAGCTGTCTCTCCGGCCCGATGGCATTCTTCACAATTTTTTCTTAATCTATACATTCTCTGTCTCTGTCTCTCTGTCTGTCTGTCTGTCTGTCTGTCTCTCTCTCTCTCTCTGTCATGTGTGTGTGTGTGTGTGTGTGTGTGTGTGTGTGTGTGTATGTATGTATGCGTGCATGTTGGTCAGAGAACAACAGAATTCTGAGAATCAGGTCTCTTTTTCCACCATGTACATTCCAGGGATTCAACTCATATTGTCAGGCTTGATGGGAAGCACCTTTACCCACTGAGCCATTCTGCCAGCTCTATTAACTACTAATGAATTTACAAAACAAAATAATGAAAAGGAGGCAAGTTGACACTAGGGAACATATGTTCCCAGCCTTTGTGGCTCTTTGTCTCTTAGGAATCCCACTTCCAGGAGAAAGTAAGTGGAAAAGGCTTCTACTCTGGTTTTATGTGAGATACTTTGTCCTAGTTTGCTTTCCATTGGTGTGATAAAACACTGGTCGTGCTGGGTAGTGATGGCGCAGACCTTTAATCTCAGCACTCAGGAGGCAGAGGCAGGCGGATTTCTGAGTTCGAGGCCAGCTTGGTCTACAGAGTGAGTTCCAGGACACCCAGGGCTTTTTCAAGACTGGGCAGAGAAACCCTGTCTTGAAAAAACAAACAAAACAAAAACAAAAAACAAAACAAAAAAACACTGGCTGAAAACAACTTGGAGAGGAAAGATTTTATTTCATCTTACAGTTCTCAGATCACACTGCATCATGAAGCAGTCAAAAACAGCAACTGGAGGCAGGAACTGAGAGACTAAAGAGTAACATTGCTTACTGGCTCACTCCACAAGGCTTGTTCAGCTACCTTCCTTTTACAGCCTAGAACCACCCACAGAGCATTGGATCCTGCAACATCAATTACCAAGAAATGATTCACAGACTTCCCTATAGGCAAGAATAAAGGAGGCATTTTCTCAGTTAAGGTTTGTAGTAGGTTGGCTCAATGCTGCTTGTATCCTAACGCTAAGTGCTGGCCTCCAGGATTTGGAGTCAGGAGTAGCTTCTGGGAACACACTCCAAGTTAATTCTGATTGGTGAATAAAGATGCCAGCAGTCAATAGCTGGGGAGAGGAGGGAGAAGCAGGATTTAGGGTTCCTGAGCTTGAGATCCTGAGGAAGCTGGAGGAAGGAGAGCGGCTATCCCCTAGGAGAGATGCAGTTGTGGGAAGAGAGGGAGCCACTATGCCACTATGCTTAGGAGAGTGTACAGGAAAGAAGGGAAGCCATGGAAGAAGAATGTGTAGGAGGGAGAATCAGAACAGTCATGTAAAAGGGCCAAGTGAACTCGGCCAAGAGGACTGCTCAATTGGGTCAAGAGCAGCCAAAATTGAACATAGAAATTAGTAAGTAGTAACTCAAGAGTTATCGTGGGAGGTAGATTCTAACAGCAATTGTCCAGCTATTGTGCTATTTAAGGTATATTCATATAAAGGCTATGTGTGCTTCTTTAATCCGGGAACATAAATGGTCTATGGCGGGAAGGATCCATGTGCTGGGATTTATTAAATTATTAATACTACAGAGGTTCCCTCTTCCCAGATAATACTAGCTTGTGTCAAGTTGGCAAAACACTAGCCAGCACATAGTCTTGTTCCAGTGTCAGACTAGAAAAGCACACAGGTAGTGGGTACAAGTTTCTTAAAGTCTGGGTTTCTAATACAGCTTCTTTTGAGAGTTTGGGAAGAGGCTGAGAAAGCTGGAACCATGTGGCCTAGGCTCACTTCAAACTCACTATTCTACTGCCTCAGTTTCCCAAGTGCTGAGATTACAGACACACACCTCCATCCCCTGCTGAAAATAAAGCATCTCAGTTGTGTTCAGAACTATAGACTTGGACAAAGGCATCCAGGGATGTGTCAATGGGGAACTCAAATTGGAAGAGAAATGGGCATAGTGGTATACCCCTGTAAACCCCAGAACTCGAAAGGTAGGATTTAGACTTAAAGTTATTTATTTCCAAAGCTAGTTCAAGGCTAGCGTAGTGACTTGAATGAGAATGGCTCCTGTCCTGGCTGGTGTTGTGTCAACTTGACACAAGCTGGAGTTATCACAGAAAAAGGAGCTTCAGGTGAGGAAATGCCCCCATGAGATCCAGGTGTAAGGCATTTTCTCAATTAGTGATCAAGGGGGAGGGCCCCTTGTGGGTGGTGCCATCCCTAGGCTGGGTCTTGGGTTCTATAAGAGAGCAAGCTGAGCAAGCCGGGGAAAGCAAGCCAGTAAGAAACATCCCTCCATGGCCTCTGCATCAGCCTGCTCTCTGACCTGCTTGGGTTCCAGTCCTGACTTCCTTTAATGATGAATGGTGATGTGGAAGAGTAAGCTGAATAAACCCTTTCCTCCCCAGCTTGCTTCTTGGTCATGATGTTTTGTCCAGGAATAGAAACCCTGACTAAGACAGCTCCCATAGGTTCTTTTATGTTTATTTTATTCTTTTATGTTTGTGTAAATATTTACCTGGATGTACATCTGTGTACCATGTGCATGCCTGGTGCTCACAGAGGTCAGAAGAGGGCATTAGCCCCTCTGGAACTGGAGTTACAGGTAGTTGTTATCTGCCATACAGATGCTGGGAAGTGAACCCAGCCCTTCTGCAAGAGCAGACAGTGCTATTATATTAACTGCTGAGCTATCTCTCTAGCTCTGACTTACACATTTGAATACCTAGTCCCTATTTAATGGAATTGTTAGGGAAGAATCAGGAGTCTTGTTGGAGGTATCACTGGGAGCAGTCTTGAAGCTTCAAAAGCTTTGTACCATTTATCATCCACGTGGTGGAAAAAGATAGCATCTTATAGCTTCTTCAGTGTGCTCTGCCTTCTGCTTGTAGTTCAAAATGTAAGCTCTCAGCTGTTCCTGTCATTATGCCATCATGGACTCTAAACCTCTGGAACCATAACCCCAACTAAACTCTTATAAGTGGCCTTGGTCATAGCAATATAAAAGTAAGCAATACAGCTAGCCTGAGATACATATGACATTATCTCAAAAAAAAAAAAAAAAAAAAGAACAAAACAGAAAAAGAAAAGAAAAAAGAAAAACAAAAAAACCCACAAGGTAGAAGTAGAAGCAGCAGCCCAGGAGACTGGGCAGGATTGTCCAATCTATTGAAAGGGTACCTGGAAGACCTTAAAGAAGGCGGATATCTAACAAGGCCAGGCTAGAACTCCACTGCCCTCTGTGTTTGAATTATAAAGTCCCTGGGAAGATGGCTAAGTTTATAAAGTAGTTGCCCTAAAAATATGAGGATCTGACTTTAGATCCCCAGCACCAATGTAAAAATGGCATATATCTGTAATCCAAGCACTGGGGAGTTGGAGACAGCAAGATCCCTGGGACTTTCTGGCCAGCCAGCATAACTGAATTGTGGAACTTCAGGTTATTTCAAAATACAAAGTGAAGGCCCTGGAGAGGTGGCTCAGTGGTTAAGAGAACAAGCACTTGCTCTTCCAGAGGACCTGAGTTGGGTTCCTAGCATCCATTTCAGGTGGTCCAACTAGCTGTAACTTTCTGGCCACTGTTGGCACCTGCATGGTACATACATGGCACTCACACTTACACACACACACACACACACACACACACACACACACACACACACTACTTGGGGAGATGAGCCAGCAGGGTTTGGACTAAGTAGTGAGGTAGATGACAGATTTCAATGTGTTGAGATTTCATTTCACATTAAGTGTTCTGGATCCAACTTGTGTGGACTCTTGAAGTAAAAAAGCCAATGTTCTGGAATTCTGAAGGCAGTTTTGTTTTTTGTTTTTTTTTTTTTTGGTTTTTCAAGACAGGGTTTCTCTGTATAACCCTGGCTGTCCTGGAACTCACTTTGTAGACTTAGCGGGCTTCTAATTCAGATATTTGTCTACCTCTGCCTCCCAAGTGCTGGGATTAAAGGCATGTGCCAGTACTCCTGCCTAAAACTTTTTTTTTTTTTTTAAAGTTATTATGTGTTTTTGCAACATTCATGTAGGTACCCACAGAGGTCAGAAGGGGGCAATAGATCCTTGACAACCGGAATTACAGGCAGTTATGAGCCATCTGATGTGGGAATTGAACTCAGGTCCTCCGGTACAGCAACAAAAGCTGCTTCACCTCCCCTCAGATACATTACATTGATGTCCAGTGATGCAAGATTCACCTGCATCAGTGATGCATAACCCCCTATTGTATTGTTTCTTCCCCTCTCTCCCTCCCTCCCTCTCCCTCTCTTTTTCTCTCCCCCACCTCTAGTTTTGAAGCAAGGTCTCATGCAGCTCAGATTGGCCTTGAACTTTCTATGCAGCCAAAGTTCCACATATTGGATCTGCATTCTGGAAGCACCATATTGTGTACTGTCCATCTCTTACCAACGTCTGCTTTGATGATGCCCTGTTAACAGTGACATCAGCCATAGTGGGTGTACTTAAACCACAGGAAATAGCAAATACTACAAGTCAGATGTTTTGAGGTTTATTTGGAGAGCCATTGATTGAAACTTTAACCCGAACAGCAACACTTGGGGAGAGAGAAGGTGAATATAGATCCTTTAGAGGATGATGACCACACCGGGGTAGACTTACAGGAAGAGTGGGTAGGCGATGATACCTTTTTCCTCAACTTAAAACAAAAACCAAAAGCCAACCCAAGTTCTTACAATGTAGCTCTCACTGGCTTGGAACTCACTTTGTAGACCAGGCTGTCTATGGACTTCCTAGTGCAAGGATTAAAGGCATGCACCACCATGCTCAGCATTTTCCTCTCAAGCTTGTGTTTCTATTTCTGTGGCCTTCAACTCAATATATAACTGAGGATGTCCTTGAACTTTTGATCCTCCGACCTCTATATCTTAAGTGCTATTATTATAGGTGTATATCACTAAGGCCATGGATTTCAGGGCTTCATGCATGCCAGATGAACATATGACTGAGCTCCACCCCCAATTCCTATTTAATTTTTTTTAAAGATTTATTTATGTATAGGAGTACACTGTCTTCAGACACACCAGAAGAGGGTGTCAGATGTGGTTGCTGGGAATTGAACTCAGGACCTCTGGAAGAGCAGTCAGTGCTCTTAACTGCTGAGCCATCTCTCCAGCCCTTAAATTTTTATTACATTTAATTACCTCCTCTCTCCTGCCTACGGTTCCCTCTGTGTCTCTGTGTGTAAAAGGTACACATGTCCCTTAGTGTACCTGGAGGGGTCAGAACACAACCCAAGTGGTCAAAGCTTAGCTTGCTTGTGCCTTTTGTCCTGAACTATTTCACTGGCCCCATTTAAAAAATATTTTTTAAAGCTAGAGACTTATAGAATTTATTAGTCCAGGCTGGGGTTGAACTTGAAACTATCCTTCTGCTTCAGCCTCCCAAGTACTGCAATTACAGGAGTGAATCCTACATTGGCTTTGCAGAATTTCAAAGTTGCAAGAGCAGTTTAATGACCATTCATAAAACTGTCTTAGCTTTTTGAGTGCTGCATTTTTAAGTGCATGGAGATCAGTGGACAACTTTGTAGAGTTGGCTCTCTTCTACCATGTGGGTTCTGGGACTCAAACTCAGGTTGTCATGCATAGTGCCTTTACCCTCTGAGACATCTTGCTAGCCCACAATTTGCGTTATGTTAAGCTATTAATAACAACTTTAATAATCACTTGTTACACCAACTGGGAAACCAATGCTTTATAAGTGGACTCCAAGACTCTCCCATTCATTTGCGTTCTACTTCATTTCAATAAGCCAAATGCGTAGGACTCATGGCCTTCTATGGTATGTAATATCATAGCCGGCTGACCTCTCTAGTCATTTCAATAATTCCATAAGGTGGTTAATACTATTATTCCCAGTAAACTTTTAAAATTAGGGCTGCAAAGATGGTTCAGTGGTTAAGAGCACTTGTTCCTCTTCCAGAGGACCAAAGTTTCATTCCTAGAACCCACAAAGCAGTTCACATTTTGAAACTTGAGTCCTGACACTTTCTTCTGCCTTCTGTAAGCATCAGGCATACAAATAGTGTACATACATACATACATGTAGGAAAAGCATGTACATAAATCTAAAAAAAAAAAAAACACATTTAGAATAGTGTGTTTTGTCTGTGAGTGGAAATGAGATGACAATTTGCAGGGGATGGTTCATTCTTTGTATAACATGTCTCCTGGAGATTGAACTCAGGTCATGAGGCCAGGCGTCAAGTACCCTTATGCACCGAGCTGTCTTGCCAACCCTATTCTTCTTAAACCACACCCTGAGCTACTCTGAACAAAATTTTAAGCTTACTGGATGGGAGAGATGGATCGTGGGTTAAGAATACTTGTTGGTCTTACAGTGGGCTCAGATTCAGTTCTCAGCACTCACATGGTAGTTTACAACCATCTTTAATTCCAAGACTCTGAGAGACTGACATCCTCTTCTGGTATCTATGGTCACTGGGCATACATGTGGTACAAAGACATGTATGCATGCAGAACGCTCATAACATAAAAAAAATCTAGTAAAATAGAAAACTTAAGTTTACAATATATCAAATGCTGCATTCACTTTGCATTATCGAAGTCTTCATGAATTTCCATTTTATTCTAGCAGTGACCTTACTAACCTCTCCTTATTCTTGTTCTAATTTTGGTGTACAAGCTGCGGAATCCAGTACCCAGACAGACTTCTCATGGAACCAGGCAATGATAAACAGGTGTTGTTAGGAGCCACTAAGGACATAAAGACATCCATAGTTGGTCACATGAAAACAAATCAAGGTGTGGTGGGTGACTCACTGGCAGGGAGCAGGCGGCCTTGGGCTCATCTCAGCATGGAAGGGAAGAAAAATACATGGGAGTGCAGGAATGCCACCTGGGACCAACGTGGTAGAAGAGAACCTAATCCTACAAATTGTCCTTTGACCGTCACCTCTTCCATGGCACTCACATGCATGCACTACCCCTACCCCCAATTTTTAAAGATGACTTCACAACACAAACCTAATTTGGAACTGGTTTCAAGGCCATAAAATGACCATGTCAACCGGGACCATGTATCCCACAGTCAGGCATTCTCAAGAATTTAATTTTCCCACCCTTTCTATTTCTGCACGTCTGTATCTCTGCAACCAATGGCTTGTGGTTCCTTCCTGCCTGAAGGGCAAAATATGGACTTCCTCTACACTTCTTCACTTGACTGACCAGAACCAAAGTTGTTGAGAAGCTATCATCTGTACCTCAGAGTAGGGCTTATGAAGCCAAAGTTTTGCTTTGTAGCCCTGCCTGACCTGGAACCAGAGTTAAGCAGGACTAGCCTTAACTCACAGTCTCCTATCCCCCACCTTTTTTTGTGAGATGATCTATGTAGCCCTGGGTGCCTGGAACCATGCCTGGCTTATGGGAGATTGTCTCTGCCTCCTAAATGCTAGGATTAACTGCAGATTATCACTATGCCTGGCTGAAAGCCACTTGAAGTTTAATTTTTTTTAACTCAATTTGGATATGATCATGCACACTTGTCTGTCAGAGGACAACGTGTGTGTGTAGAGCCTGGGGGATTGAGCTCAGGTTATCAGTCTAATAGCAAGCGCCTTTATGCACTGAGCCATCTTACCAGTTCGGAAAGTCACTGTGAATATTCTTCCATGGTTTTGGGCTACTGAGGTACTTTCTCAGGTGCCTTGGTATTTTCTTCGATCCCATGCATCCAGTTTATCTAATCAGACAGTCCCCCATATATGTGATAACTTGTAGCCTTCCTAAAGCCTAGTCGCTTGGTGACATTTCCCAGCCTCTCTACCCTGGTCTATAGCCAACCATTTGGCCAGAACTGAGGGTGTACAGTTCACTCTGCTGAATCATAAGGCCTCTCTCCAGAAGACCTGCCGTAACATGACGGCTTCCATGTATATTTTACCAAATTAGTTTTCCACACCAACTCTCCCATTTTTGTCCCAAGTTTGTTCAACTAGGAGGGCCTTCAATAAGCTTTTCTGAGTCTTCCTTCCAGGGCTCCAAGCTATAGTTTGTTTTCCAGACCCAGATCTTTCCCCCCCCAACCCTCTTTTTTGAAGGGGTTGGAGGTAATAAGGTCTTTTGGATCAAATTTGCCAGTCAAGGCTGACTTTGACTATACTACAAGTCTCTGCCTCTCCTCTCAAGCATTTAGATTTACAAGCACACACTACCAGCTTGTTTTCTGTGGCACCAGGTCATGGAGGTCAGGGCTTAGTGCATGTTAGAAGACACGGTATCCAAAGTGTCACATTCCCAACCCACATGAGTTTCTGTGCTAATAACACAGTAAGATGGAGAGTTATACTTGAAACAGTCCCATTCCATTCCTGTGGCACAAATGTGGCCATGTTCTAATCCAACCTGAGGGGAAGGGGAAGGTGTCCACCATCTGGGGCTCCTCCATGAGGAAGAATCATCTGGACAGAAATCGGAGGGTCTTGGGGGAGACAGATACACAGCATACCTGGGCTGTCCACGGGCTAGGTCCAGGCTGTGGCCAGGTCCTGACACACTGAGGGAAGAAGTCACCTGGTACTTTATCCGGCTTTGGAACGTTGACACAGATGATCACCCCTACACCATCACATCTCAATGATCCCACTTCATTTATTACCAAAATATCACAGAATTCCAGTCAGTGGTAACATAGAATGTTTAACACAAACCTGACACCTGTGGAAGGAACTGAGTATTCAGACAACTGACTGGCTTGAAATCGTCAGTTAACACCCCATATCTGCAAAATACGACTTTGAAGAGCTTTGGAAGCTGAATTAAAATGTCTACACAGCTATGAACAATTGTTTAATAAAACTTTTTTTATGTTTCCATTACATGTAAATATATCAATTTGGCATCTCTATAAAAACTCTGAAAATGGTGCAAAAGTTTCATTCTCTTTGAGAAAGCCATTGACAAAAAATATTCACACGTCACTGAAATTTCGAAAAATGGTTCTTTCAAAGCTTCATTAATCTGAAATCTTCTGGATTATCAAAATCTAGGTTTGCTTTTTTCTTCCTAAAACACTGAAGAACATTTATTCACAAGGATTTAAAGTGGGGGGGGGTGTGGAGGGGAAGGGCAATGGGAGAAGGAAAACAGGTAAGGGTTTTTGTTCTCCACCTTTCTTTTTCTGAAAATTACTTTTAAAGGCTAGTTAGTTACATAAACATCCTCAAAAGAACACAATGGGATTCACTTTATTGTTGACTTTGGACAGCAATGTCAGACTTTATTGAAAACAAACCCATGTAAAAACAAAGTTAAAATGAAAAAAAAAATGGTACCTGAAAAATAAATTATTTCATATAAAACAAATCAATAACTTAAAACACACTAATATACAAAAATGTCTAGCCATCTAGTGTACAACATGGGAATCAGCTGGTAGAAGCCCTCCCCTCCCCCAAAGTAAGCCATTGTGAGGGAAAACAGCATGTGGGAAGAGAGGTGGTCCAAACCAACCAACCAGCCTTCTTTTCTGGGGGAGGGGAACAGAAAAGCACAGTCCTCTCAAAGTCTCCACCAGCCTAATGCAAATACTTGGCAGTTGGTGACTCACAATAAATAAATAAATAAATAAATAAATAAATAGATAAATAAATAGATAAATAAATAAATTTTCATGACCGAGAAAAAGAAACTGAACCACATCAGCAAAGGGTTATGGGGAAATGTAATACAATCATTATTAAAGGTGAAGGGTGGGGGTGGGAAGGTCCTTATTTAGGATGGAAATGCATGCCCTGTTGCTCCCCTAAGAATGTGTTAAGTCATCAATGCCACTCAACAGTAAGCATTCATGACTTTGGGGGTGCTCTAGGAAAGTTTGGAAACAGGATTCGCAAGCCTTGAGTGTGATGAATCCCAGGGGTCCCTCCTCCCCAGGAGCCACCTCAGGTGTGGGAAAGATGGGAAGGGTGAGGTGCTGGGGACGGAGGAGGCAGAGGCCCTTCCAGCATACTCATATTCTTTCACCCAATATAGAAAAGCTGGCTGCACAAAGCATCAAGAGATAAAATCCTGCTGAAACATGCTAACTGAAGAGCTGAGTTATTTCAACTTTTGACTTTCAAATCTAACACCTGACTGGAGTAGGTCACATCCTTTCAACACATTACTTTATAGACAGATGGCTATTATTTGCAGGCAACCTCTGATAGGTAACTGCCATTGTCTTAGAGACTCACTTACTTCTCTGACCCGGCTGGGTTCTCCTTAAATGCCAGCTGGGAGTCTCCAGTTTTAACTCCTTAAATAAGGAGGTCCAGTCTGAAGCCGTGTAGGAGGAGTTCCTTAAATACTTACTGCCACTAAAAGGTTAAGGCAACTTCAAGGGAGACAGAACCCATTCAGTGTAGTGGCATCACATCCCACCCTCCAAGGGAAGTCTGGTTCTCAGGTAGCCAGGCAGATGGTAGCTAATCAGTGTATGGGGAGGAGGGAGGATACAGTCACAGTACTGTGACCAGAGGCACAGCCAGGATGGCTTGGCACATTACCTAGAAAAGTCTCAACTGGGGGAGAGAATCACTGCAGAAAGAAACAGGTAACCCAACCAGAAGTAGGCGGAAGAACCTGGAGGTGGCTCAACAAATAACCCACTACCAGAGGAGGTCAAGAGAACACCATCAAAGCCTCTTTGGTATTGGTCAAACCCTATTTCTGACGAATGAACATTACCTACTCTGTATATTTTTTTTCCATCAGATTTCCCAACAAAAGAAATGCCCTTAACTTGCTCAATAAAAACAGGACAAAACAAAACAAAAAAAAACCCCTTTCTTTTGGGTTGTAATTTTTTTTCTCCAATGCTGGGGGTGGAACTCAGGGCTTCCCTCATGCTTGGCAAGTGCTTTAATCTCTGAGCTACATACATATCTGGATTCTGGAATGTCCCCTTTCTACCAAACCTGACAAGCTGTCATAAACAATGAGCCTAGGTCCATCACCTAATCCTTTCATAGAATGAAAACTGCTTTCAGGAATGCTTTTTCAAAGCTAATTTCTTCTAAACACTGACAAAGAGAGCTCATCAAGAAATGCACTGGGACATTTATCTAGTATGCTGCCCAGACAGTGGAGACCACACAGAAAGAGAATTTCAATGAACCTGAAGTGACCTCCAGTAGCTGGTGTGATTTCCCCATTTCCTCTTAGAGTTACTATGGAGTAAACAGGTGTTTGGGTGGTGGAATGGTATAGTGATTGAGGTGCTGGCTCTGAGCACCAAGTGCTTTAAAGACGGAAGTCCCTTTCAGTCGTGGAATACTAAGGCTGCAGGACTTAGGAGAAACCAGGAAAGGGTTGGATGGGAAACCCCACCTTCACTCTTAAGAATGTTGGCCTAAGAAGCTGGAAATGCCTATTTTATCAGGAGAACATTCTGGCCCCACAGGGAGAAAGCACTTGTACCCTCAGAGCAGGGGACCCCTTCTCCTTTTTTGGTCAGATCTGGGCACATGAGCCTTTGGTTCTGGGTTTTGGGTCCTATAGGCTGGGAATTATGGGATGGAGTGAGGTACTGAGCAGCACTTGGCTCACTTAGGGTAGGACAAGGCCTAAGTATATATGAGGCAACCTCATCAATGGTAGAGAACACTGCAAGAGCCCCTCCAGGGAAGTCAGGAAAAGGAGGCAGGGGAGGGAACAGCCTCAAATTGTACAAGGGCTTCTTGACACACTGACCTACTTTAGAGATGGCTGTGCTTTTTGCTCAGTTTTCCACTTAAGTAAATGAAACAAAATAAATAGCTATTATGTATATATATAAGTAAACAGATATATAAATAATGCTATCATACCATGATATCAAGAACTAAATACTAGCCTGCTGCTATACACTCCAGGCTCACATCAAAGTGAAGAGCTGCCAGTAACTGCACTAGCCTGTTCTCATTCTCTCCACATACTAATAAAAACCAGAGCAGTCCTGAGGGCTGTAGGGGTGAGGCCACATCTGCTCTGAAGACCTTCCCTCTGACCTTTCCTACCAGCTCCCTAGTTAAGAACCATTGATCCATAGCTGTATTTCTTATACCATAGCTCCAGAAATGCTTTTAAAACTTGAGGCAAGTGTTTAAGGTCTGACAGACTCCTCCCTGAATGCTGGGCTGTCTGTGCTCTTCCCTAGCCAAAAAAAGAAAGAAAAGGTAAAACAAAAAACAAAACAAAACTCGAGCAAAACAAAATCAAATTTAATGGTCTTAAATGCAAAAGTAAAAACAAACAAAAAACACAAAAAAGCAAAAGAAAATTAACAGAACAGAACCCCAAACGTCAAGGCAGTTATGAAGAGAACTTTGAGGGTTAATCCTTAAAACTACAAATCAAAGGTTTTTGTTAATAGATAACTGGCAAGAAGTACTTTTCTGCTGAGTGTCCATACAAAAGCAAAATTTCAAAGCAAAAATCTGACTAAGATTGGAAAAAGTCTAGTGCTCACAAGAAGGGATGCGAGAAATACAATGCTCAAATGTTTCTGTGTCATTAAAAACAGAGCAATCGTTGTGCATTCAAGCTAGGTTAAATGGTCTTCGAAACTCGGGAAGTTGCATGAACAACAGTATCTGATGTGTGGGCACCATGCATGCAATGTGTGGACAGACACTCAGGATGTCAGAGGAGTGGGGCATCTTCAGGCATGCCTGGAGCTCAGGTTTGACTCTGGAATATACTGGAGCTGCCCTGAAACTCTTTGGTCCGTTCTCATTGGTGCCTGGGCTTACAAAACACCTTTGTGTCTCTGGAGGGCCTGGCTCAGCACAACATGTGGAACCTCTTCCCACCTCCCCCTGTGGGAGCCCCAGAATATGGGCCCTGCTGCTGCTCCCAACACCATAGAGCTGGGACTGAGTGGGCAGGGGGCAGCAGTGGGACTGCTGGGGAGGGCAAATTTCCTGTCAACTAAAGCACAAATTGCTTAAAATGGTGAAGCAGTTGAGAAAAAACACACTCTCCATCTGTCTAACATCTTTAGGTAAAAAAACTAAAACTAAGAAATTAAAAAAAAAAAAAAAGAATTTTTGTTTTGTTTTAAATCCAGTCTGTGGAGACATCAAATGAAACAGGTGTTAGACAGTCTTAGAAGTAAAAGCATGCTTCAGTTCCACCACCATCCAGAGTGACTGGTTAGTCAATGCAGTCTACTTAGGTTTCAGTTTAATATATACTTTAAAGGAAATAACTTAAGAAACTTAAAATTGGTCTAACATTTGTGGGATTTCAAGCATTTGAACATGTTGGTTGCATCCCAGAGTATAAAAACCTTTGCACTTCTCATTTAGACTAAGACAAACACGTGTGAAAATTGGCGCAAAATGAGTTGTACACTAACAAAAAAGTTTCAACTTCTTCACTCTTAATTATCTATTCCGTACAAAAAAAGAAAAAGGAAAAAAAAAAAAGGAAAAGAAAAAAGGAAAAAAAACAAAAAACAAAAAAAAAAAAACCATGAGCGAGTTATTTGTGGGACTTGTTGGTTTTGAAGGAAACCTGTAAAATTTTGTCCCCCAGGCGGTAGCCGTTCAGACTTGCTATGGCCATTGCAGCTTCTTCATAGTTTGTCATGGTCACAAAACCAAACCCTTTGCACTTGTTGGTGTTGAAATCACGAATCACTTTCACATTGGTAACTGCACCAAAGGGGCCAAACATCTGCCAGAGGATCCCCTCATCGGCGTCTTGCCCAAGGTTGTAGATGAAGATGCACCAGCCCGAGGAAGCATTGCCGGGGACATTGACACCAGAAATCCCACTCATGTGATCTACACCCATAGGGGAGAACCTAGCAAACAGAGAGCACATGTTCAGGTCAAGGTTAAGGCCAGCAGCGTACCTGCACAACAGGGGTAAGAAGTAGGATGGACAGGGCCAAGATGATGGCTCTGGTACAGTAATGTAAGGACACTTGGGCCTCTTATGAAGGCAGCACCACTAAGCTAGAGATGCTCAAGGCTGGGGTACCATGTGGGTCAACTAACTTAAAAAACTCGCATATATTACCTGAGTAAAAGAATGATGTTTATGGTGACATCTTCATAACACATATAATGTACTTTGGTAATTTTCACCTTTATCACCCTCTTGTCCTACCTTCCCTCGGATCCTCCTGTCTACTACCCAAACTGTGAGGCCGAGAAGAAACTGAGGCTTGGTACTGAGCCATAAGCTCAACCTCACAGTCCACATTTTAAATTTTGGGAGTTTCTTCCATATGCTCCTTCAGTGCAGGTCAAAGTACTCTGAGGGAGTCTCTCATTGTTACGTTCCTAGAGGGAAACTCATTGAATTTTGTATGTGAGCATGTGTATACATGAATCAATGTAGGGGAAAGAGGGAACTTCCCTCCAAATTTAGACCCTACTCTTTCTTTCTTTTCTTGGTTTTTCGAGACAGGGTTTCTCTGTATAGCTCTGGCTGTTCTGGAACTCACTCTGTAGACCAGGCTGGCCTCGAACTCAGAAATCCACCTGCCTCTGCCTCCCAAGTGCTGGGATTAAAGGCGTTCGCCACCACTGCCCTGTTTTTTTTTTTTTTTTTTTTGAGATAAGGTTTCTGTTTAGCTCTAGGTGTGATATAACTCACTCTATAGACCAGGCTGGCCTTGAACTCAGAGATCTGCCTCTGCCTCCTGGTGGCTGGAATTAAAGCTCACACCACCTTTACTACTCTTTACTTCTACTGCTTTAGCTTTTCATTGTGATACTTCTCCCTGAGGGGTCAAAGCCCTGTTGTAACTGTGTACAATGCTGCACAAACTTACTACAGAGCACAAGAATTCCTTCTCTCTAGCTCTGGGCTGTCTAAAACCATCTCACAAGGGCCAGGTCAAGCTACTGAAGCCTATAAACTTAGGAGACAGGAACAAGGCTAGAGGACCATTAGCAACTTAACCAACACCAGAGTTTCCCACCGCCCCCTCCCCCACTCTTCTTTCTCCCTGTCTCTCCCCTATACTCTCTATTTTTTTTCTTTTGGAACACAGGCCCCTCAGTCTATAGCTCATGCTGGCTTAAGATTCATGATCCACCTGCCTCAGCCTCCAGAGTACTGAGGCAACAGGTGCACACCACCTGGCTGTAGTGAACTGTTAGTTACATTAAACAACATGTGGTTGAAAACATGTGGTAGTAGTAGTAGGATTAAGGAGAACACTCAAAGTGTTAGTGAAGCTCTGACAAAAAAAAAATGGTCAGAAGGCATATTTAAAATGCTTGAGAGTAAAGCATCTGTGGAGCTGCGCAGTACAACCAGAGTCTGTTCCTTGATCCAAAATGATAGCAGACTCTGGGCCGTGGGACCTCATGCTACTTCACTTAATATAATAAAGAAGGCTTCAGGGCTAGTTTCAAGGTGGTAAAAAAGAACCAAGATACAGTATTGGCCTTGGTTTTAAAAAACTGTAAAAACTGGTTTCAACAGCCAGCAGCAGGATGTCACAGTGGCAAGATGGCCTGTGCTCCAGTGGTAGTCTGGGGCAGAAAGACTACAGTATTGTTGATGTGGGTGGTAGGCTGGCTCCCAGCTGTCTGTGAGATATTAAGCTGAGCTCGTTTTCAATGAGAACTAGAAAGAGGTTCTTGCTGACTGCAGCTCCAAGTAACCTACATTTTTACACAGCAACTACAGTAGGCCTAGACAGATCTATAGGCTCTCCATTTGCATTTCATTTTGTTGATGATTTTCTTCTGTCTTTATTTATTCATATATGTATATGATTTATTCATATATGTAATATATGTATATATATATTATATATATGCTGTCTGCATATACTCTGCACATCAGAATATAGCATCAGACAGTTGTGAGCTGCCATGTACGTGCTGGGAATTGAACTCAGGACCTGTGGAAGAGCAGTGAGTCTTCTTAACCACAGAACCATCTCTTCAGTCCCCATGCTGTTGATTTTTGAGACAGTGTCTCTGGCCTGGAACCTGATATTCAAACTCAAGAGATTCACCTGCCTTTGTCTCCTGAGTACTGGGACCAAGTGCACATATGCTAGCACACTCAGTTATTTTTTTGTTTTTGTTTTGAAGGTAAGGTCTAAGTGGACTCTGGCTCTGTATGTCACTGAGAGTAACCTTCACCTTCTGGTCCTCTTGCCTCTACCTTCCAAGTCTAGAATGACAAGTGTGTAGTAACACTTAGCTTCTGTGGTCCTAGGAATGGAACCCAGAGCTTCATATATGCTAGGTAAGCACTCTTTCAACCAAATGATGTCTTCAGCAATCGCATCTGCAAGTGACACAACTTTGTATCAAGTAAGATATTTAGAACAAAATAAACAAATAACTCCTCCTTTGCAAAAAATCCCACAATTTTCTACCTGTTATTAATCATATACAGACTTTTGGGGTCACTATTCCTTGAGCAGTGCAGTTTATAATCTGTTTCCATGGTAATCAGGCATAAATCATGTGTTGATCTGGAAATGAGCTGAAGAGAAGATGTGTATGAGATCAATGCAAACATTTTATAATTTGGACTTGAGCATTGGATGATTCTGGAAAGTGAGACAGGGGTGTGAGGGGGTATCCTAGAACCAATCCCCTAATGAACAGCATAGATGACGTTAAAAACATCTAGGATGCTGGGCAGTGGTGGTGCACGCCTTTAATCCCAGCACTTGGGAGGCAGAGGCAGGCGGATTTCTGAGTTCGAGGCCAGCCTGGTCTACAGAGTGAGTCCCAGGACAGCCAGGGCTATACAGAGAAACCCTATCTGGAAAAACCAAAAACCAAAAACAAAAAAAAATCAAACAAACAAACAAAAAAAACATCTAGGATATTGTTTTAGTATCTTAAAGGTTCTCTTGCTTCAGTCCTTCCAGTGCTGCAATTATAGACACACATCTCTAGCCTAGCAAGAGACTCTTCATAGAAACTGTTCTTGTTGGCAGGACTCCTTGAAACTGAGAGCTGAGTTCTTTGACTCAGATAACCACAAATATCCATCTTCCCCATTCTCATTTCTTAAGATCCTTTTCATCATCTCTGATGGAGATAGGTGTCTTTCTGGGGCCGGGACCAGACTATCTGCTCTCTCTGCCACCTTCCCCTAATTCCTTATTTAACCTTCATTTCCTTCCTCACTGCTATTTCCTTCTGGCCTCCGACATTCTTTTCCTGGTTTCCTTTCTTCCTGTTCCTCACGACTGTGACACAAACCCTGTTCTTTCCCTCTAGCATCCCTTGGCAGCTTTCTGAGCAGCTTTCTTATAAAACTGCCTGCCTACTTAGTTGGGAGTGCTCCACCATCTTCAGACTTCTGGAGTGGCCTGATTCTTTCCAATGGCTCCCCAGCCTGTCTTTAGAAAAGGAGACCGAGGGGTCAGCTTTGGAAGTAGAGCCGGGCTAAGAACTCTACGAGGTTACATTGTGAAAACAACCTTCTCCAAGACAGCTTATGTGGAAATGGCAGGATCTACTACTTAAAACAAAGACAGGAAATCTGATGAAATTGTTATCCACCTAAGCCCTTACCATCCTGACAAAAATCAAAGAAAATGGCACCTAAATTTAGATTTTCAGTGCCAAGGCAGTAATACCCTGATCCTTGCATTCATGTTAGTGCTCCTGTTTTTGTTCTAGTGGAGTCTGGTAACTGACATCGTTTTTAATATGCAGACAATGGAATTGAAGAAAGAAGCTCTTCTTTGGGTCAGAGCCTTTAAGCAGCAGACATCTAACACTCAGCTATAAATATGACCAAGTAAGTAGCTTGTGATATAGCCTGGCAGAGTGCATACCCAACAGTTATGAGGCCCCAAGCTCCACCCCAGCACAGTATAAACTGTGTAGTAGTTACAGACCAATTTGCATTTGGAAGATGGAAGCAGAAGGCTCAGAAATTGAAGGACATTCTTTCTGTATTTATTTTTTCTGGTTTCTTGATGAATCCCTAGCAGTCCTGGAACTCTGAAGACCAGGCTGGCCTTCAACTCAGAGATTTGACTGGTATTAAAGGTGTGCACTACCAGGCTCAGCTCTAGGCCGTTATTATCCATTAGCTACACAGTGAGCTCTAGACCATTTTGGGGTATATTAGACACTATGTAAACGGGGGAAAAAATAGACAAGGAAGTTTTATGATGAAAGCTTGCTTTTGAGACACTGATCAAATGTATGAAGCTTACTTACAAACAGATATTACCTAAACATCTTGTCTGGCATCTTTTCAGATACAAAAGATTTTGTTTAACATAATTTTTTAAAAAAATATAGATTTATCTACTCTTATGTGCATGGGTGTTTTCTCTGCATGTATGTCTACACACCACATATGTGTCTGGTGCCCTCACGAACCAAAAGAGGGCATTGACTTTCCTGGCACTGAAGTTACAGGTAGTTGTGATGCAACACGTGGGTGCTGGGAATTAAACCCATATCCTCTAGAAGAGTAGCTGTGCTCTTTTAACTGCTGAGCCATCTGTTCAGGGCCAAGACTTTTTTTTTTTTCTTCCCCCAAAAGATGGTACACTAAGGATTGAAGGATGCAATTCCTGCTGAACTGTATTTCCATATTACTGGAACCACACACTAGAGCACTAGTAGCAGCCAGTGAAGCTGGTGCCACCTTTTCAACCCAAAAGACAATGATGCCTCAGGATATGGGGTTGCTCCCCTTCAGCCATGGGCTATCTGTGGATATGACCCATCACAGTCTGAATTTACCTGGGGGAAAAAAGAGCCCACAATGTCTATGCACAGACTTAACACATCACAGCACTTAGACTGCATTAGGTATCAGGAACCATCCAGTCTACAGGATGTATGTAGGTGATGTGTAAGGATCTTACAGAACAGCTGAGCAACTTTGCATTTGGTGCCTTTGCAGGTCCTGGAACCCATACCCTCAACCCGATATCTAGGGGCTACCACAAGACATTTTGCTTTTCCTTGAGAAAAGGTTCTGCTTGCTTTCTAGTCAAAAGCAGTCTTCAATTCTTGATCCTCTTGCCTATGTTTCTCCAGGGATGGAACTGCAGGTGTGAACAGACAGATTTCTAATAGAGGTGGTGACAAAATTAGAAAGATAGGACTCTGCTTGGATCAGCCTGGTGTCCCCAGTATTTTTCTCCTCTGAGCATACACCCCTCAAAACAGAAGGCTACAAGTAGCTTGAAAGAGGACGGCACACTAAGAATAGCCCACCAGGATGTCAACCTCTGAACCCACCTGAATCTCTGTGCCTGGTGGTGCACAGGGCCTCCAAACCGCCTAGCAGGCGAGTGGTACAGCTGCGAGAGGAGAGCCATGTTTTTGTTCTGGTTGGGATTGGCTGCAAACTTCACTGTGATGGGTTCGGAGGAACCTGGGGGTTTATGACCATTGAAACTGGTAATTGCCTCTTCTGCTTCCGACCGTTTGTCAAACCGGATAAAGGCAACCCCTCTGGACAAACCTTTTTAACAAACCAACAAAAATGGAGTTAGGGGAAAAAACTGAGGAAAGAAAAACAAAACTGAAAAGCAGAAGTCTGTAGGCTGTATTTCAAAGTAGGCATCTAGGTAGTGAAATAAACCAAAATCAAACCCAAATATGCAAACTAATGAATAAAGAAAACTGACTAATGAAAGATTAAGATTTCAGGCTACCCCTTGAATTGAAGCAATGATTCCATAGCCAGAGATATTCCAAATAGCATTTCACACATTTTTTTTTTTTAAATTTTTATTTTGTGTATGGGTATTCTGTCTGCATGTATGTCTTGTACTGTAAACAGGGGCCAGTAACAGGGCATGGGATCCCTGGAATTGGAGTTACAGACTGTTATAAGCTATCTTGTGGGTGCTGGGAATTGAACCAGAGTCCTCTGAAAAGCAACCAGTGGTCTTAAGGACTAAGCCACCTCTCCAGTCCCCAAATCTATTTTTTAAAAGAAACTAGCAGCAGGAGTAATCTTATTCTCTGTCACTACTTAGCTGTTAAGTGCCCTTTACCTCATGGATAATGGAATATACACTAATTCCTGGACCCCGAGCAGGGATGTCAGAACTCCCCTTTGGGCTCTGGGAGGAACATTAGCCTCACAGGGTGAAGGGTGGTAGGAATGACTCTAAATTAGGCCTTTTTGGCTTGCTTGAAGGGAACTTCTGCTTGTTTAGGGCCTTGGCCTATATGCCTTCTTCACTCCAGAACACAGTAGTGGTATTCTAGAGGCAGCTCTTCATTCCCCTCTTTTCTGTTCTAGACTTCATTTCTCTCTTGGGCACTTCCATCCAAGGCCTGGGACCTTTTGTGATTTACAGCTGTGTTCAGAAACATATGAGGCTACTTATCTCCACAGAAAACCACCAAGGTATGGGTAATAGAGAGGAGCTGCCAAGAACTTAGTCATGAGCCCATCCTGAATCCCTCTGTACCTTGGCTCCTACATAGAAGCCAGGACCCAACTGGTGCAGTCTACCACCTGAAAACAACTTTTGCTTTCCCACTGGAACCCTATTCCTAGACTGAGCTGCCTGAGACCTGAGTCTAGCTGCTAAAGGGAGCCTCTGGTGAGTCCAGCCCAACTGAGGGACCTGTGAGACTCGAGGATCCATCTATTATGCTCTGTCTGTCATATTTCAAACCCTGGGAAGAAGAAAGGGGAAAACTCTCCCTTGCAAGACATTTAGACACAGGCAAGGGCTGCAAACACTGAAGAGTTGGTTAGGAAGGTGTTGAAGTACTTGTCTGAACGGCACCTTTGAGCTGGAGTTCTGGATGTAGTCTGGAAGAGAAGCTACCCCAACTTGACTAAACACTTTTTTTTTTTTTTGAAGACAGGGCTAGCCTCAAACTCACTGTGCAACCTATGACCTTGAACGTGTATTACTATACCTAGCTTTCCTGTGCTAGGAACTTAACGAAAGGCCTTCTGCATGCCAGGCCAGGCCAGGACTTTTCTCATGGCACTTATCAACCTGCCTTAGGCAAAGGCCCGTTAGCACCGTTAGACAACAGTGGTCTAGAACCTTACCCAAGTCTCCTCCTATATCTTGGTCCTTCCCTAACCACTTTTTAGACAGTCCTCAAGTGTCACATGATTATAAGACCGTGGGCTTCATGTATGCGCACGGTAGCCAGGGACACTTTCTTCTGTATTCAATGCCAGCATTGTAAAACCCAAAAAAACTTACCCCTACTTAAATGTATAGCACCCACTGAATTAGTGACTCAAGACCTAGCAATATGCCACGTGCTAGGAAGATTCTGGCACTTAATTCATTCATAAATCTTAAGTCCAAAAGAATACCTGAAGACCCACCATTGGCAGATGCTGTCTGTATTTACTCTTACAGAACAAGACTGACAGCTTAGTTGATCCTGGAAAGCTGAACACTGACCTAACTTTAGGCCAATATGATTCCAAACTGTGGTTGGTTAGTTCTAAACAAGGCTACTTTAGAGTGACTGTAATTCTACTTCTTAGACCTGTGACCAAGTTGAGGAAAAGCCTGTGTCCAAATATGGTTTCTTTGGTTTCAAATAAAAATTACCTGAAATAAAAAAAGGGGATGGTCTATCTCATGTAAGTGATAAAAAAAAAAAAAAAAAAAAAATCCATGTAAATGTCTGATGAATTCATACTTTGGAAGACAGCCCTGTGATTTGGACTTTATTTAATTTTTTATCGAAAACAGATTTTCCACCCACACAATATATTTTGATTATGTTTTCCTCCCAATCTATAACTCCATGCCTTCTTTCTCTCTCATTTTAGAAAACAAAGAGGGAAATAAAGACACCAACAAACCAGAAAAGAGCAAGAACGTTGAGTTAGCTGTCTACTGTGAAGTATGTGGGGGCCCTTAACTGTGGTTTGCATACCCAGTGAGACTCCATTAGCTAAAACTAGTTTTTTCCTTTGGGAGCAATTGGAGATGGCTTCTTGGTTAGGGATGGGAGATAGTCTACTTTCCTCTCTCAGTGCCAGGACATTATCTAGCTTGATCTCATGCTGGCCCTGTGTATGCTGCTCCTACCTCTGTGAGTTCATATGTGCCTAAGTCCTGCTGTATCTGGAAGATACTGCTTCCTTGGTGTCTTCCATCCCCAGTGGCCATTACTGTGACTCCACTTCCACAAAATTCCTTGAGTTGGGCTTTATTTTTGCTAGTATTTTCAGAATTAACAACAGAGACCAAGAATTGGCGCAAATTCCTGATGTGTGAATTAATCAAATTAACAATTATGAATAAATAAATAAAGAATATAAAAATTAAGCTATATTAACTGTGGATATAAAGATCATTGAAAAACATTTTAAAGGATGTATTTATTTTTATTTTATAAGCATGAGTGCTTTGTCTGTGTGTACGTATGTATACTAGGGTGTGCCTAGAGTCTGTGGAGGTCAGAAGGCATCTGATCCCTTGGAACAGGAGTTGCAGATGGCTATGAGCTACCATGTGGATACTGGGAACTGAACTGGGTCCTTAACAACTGGTTCCACCATGTAGTCCTCAATGGCTTCAAGCTCACCGAGATCCACCTGCCTCTGCCTCCAGTGTTGGGATTCAAGGCTTGTGCTACCACATTTTTAAAAAACAGAACAGAACAAACCCATTTATTCAGGCATTGTATGCACATGGTATGCATACCCATACATGCAGGCCAAACACTCATACATATAAAATAAAAATGTACTTAAACTAACTGTAGTGGTTGGAATGAGAATGGCCCCACAGGTACACAGTTAAACACTTAGTCCTATTTGGGAAGGATTAGGAGTTATGGCCTTATTAGGAAGAAATGTCTCACCAAGGGCAGGGTCTCTTTCTGCCTAGTGCTTGTGGATCACAATGTGATCTCCCAGATAGCTATTCCCTCTGCCATCACAAACTCTTAATCCTTTGAAAACATAAAGCAAATTAAGTACCTTCTTTTACAGTTTGCTGTGCTCAATGTTTTTATCACAGCAACAGAAAAGTAACTAAGACAATGATGAATAAGAATAAATTTATTTATTTATCATGTGTTTGTGTGTATGTGCCTGCCACAGTGAAGGTGTAGAGGTCAGAAGATAATGTGAGGGAGTTAGTTCTTTTCTTCCATCATATGGTGCCCACAGATTCTGAATTTGTTTATTAGACTTGGAGGCAAGTACTTTTAACTACTGAGCTATCATACCATGCTTGCCCCAAATGATACCATGTTAAGTACTGTTTTCCCTCTAGTACCGGGGTTGGGACCTGGGAAGTTTTTTGAACTTCAAGTACCTGTCATCTAAATAATTTAATACAAGTCCACCTTTTATACCCTTCCCTCCCTAGGAACATCAGGCCTCATAATGTCCCACCAAGAGTGGCCCCTGTCTCCAGCAGAAGTCCTGGAGCAAGTGAGTATCTCCTTAGATGGCTTCACTGGTAGAAAAGGGGGCTAAGAAAGAGAGCCAGTCCTACCATATCCTTCTTGCTTAGTGTGGTGTTCTTTACTAAAGTGGCTGAAAACAGCAGGGAAAGCCAAGGAAAAAGAGTGAAATCATCCTGAGTTCACAGCTAATTAGGGAAAAGGGCTGACACTACAAAGTCCCTTGCAAACAGATGAGGGAGCTGCCTGTAGAAGTGACGCTTTTTGCATGGTGGGCCCAACTATGCCAAAGAAGCAGAGGGAGACTCTAGGAAAAGTAGTATGTTGTTGGGAATGGGTTCTGCTTCAGTTTTCCATGCCCAGCAATGCTAGGCCATGACAGACACAGGAGCCATGTGGGATCGAGGGAGCAGGCTCAGGAAGAGGAATCTGTTAGCTTGGTCACCCACTCAAATGTTTTATTTATTTACTTAATGTGGAGTGCAGTGGTAATGAAGCCATGAGCCAGCCAGTGGCTCACTGCTTCTCTCAACAAGTCCTTCAGGGACTACTAATAACTTGCAGTGCAAATGAGGTGGTAGTTCCTCCTGCTCATTCAAAGCAAGGAACACAATGGTGTGAGGGAACATAGGCCTTTCTGGCACAGGTTGCTTGAAGTAGGTGTTTACATCAGGCTACAGGCCACACCCAGAGCCCCTGTGACATGCCAGGAGCAGGTTCCTGGGAAGCTTGCAGTGAGCCTGAACTTGAGAGTGTGGTGGCATCTTCCTTTCTTCAGGCTCCCATTGTGATCCTGCAGTCTGTTGAGATAAGCTGCCTCAGCCAGGCAGGAAAAGGCACAATAGCTGGCATGCATGCCTCCTCCACAGCACATTGCTCAGGGGACAAAGTTCAACACAGTACCATTCCAGCCCCACTTGTTACAAGGTGAAGCATCATCCATGTGTAGCCATAAAGTGTTCCACAAGTTTCTCCAAAGGGAAGGTGCCCCACAGTGAGGTAATCCTATGGCTAAGCCACCCACAGCTAAAGGGCAGAACAAAAGGTCTATAGAGGAGAAAGAAAAGAAAACCACCAACCAACCAATCAACCCACCCATATACTCAAGCTTTCCTCAGTTTCTGAACAAACTCTTCCTTTCTGGTGCCAAGAACTTCTCACTTCTGCTATGGAGGTAATTGATAATCATGTCCCCAAGAGGGACTGTACTTGTCCTTTGACTGGGAAAATTTTGGTTTCAAGTAGCAGATAGCTGTGTTGGGACATAGCTATGGGCATGTGTTCGAGTCCTCAGCATCTGAGTCCAGTAGTTTCCCACACATCTTGCGGTTGAAGTCTATACTGAGATGTTCTGGGAGGGACCTGCCAAGTAGCCAGGATATCAGAGACAGGAATTGACTGCTTTCTCTGGAGAGGAGCATCCCAACCATGAAGACTAAAGAAGGCTCATCTGAAATAGCCAATGGTGTTGCTTCAGAGTACCACAAAGTTAAGTTCTTGGGACTCTTTAAGAGGAGATACACTGACACTCCATGTACTTAAAGTAAGAACTCCACAGGCATGTAAACAAAAACCTTTCCAACGATTCCCAAGCCAGCCAAAGCTATCTGGGTGGTTAGAGAAGGTGTCAGAGCATTGATATTTTTCCTAGCCTAATCTTGGGTGGCTGCTGCTTGTTTGTGAGAGGGTCTCGCTATGTCTGTCCTGGTACTTGATATACAAACCAGGCAGAACATGAACTCAGATCACCTGCTGGAATTAAAGGGATGTGCCACTATCTGTCTCCCAGGAGTCTTTTAATGACATTTTACTTCCCTGGCCCAATTAAAACCCAAGGTCTCTCATGTTCAACCTGCCCCCTTTTGGAGGCTAATTACTGATATCTCCCATCTTCCCTAGAACACCTAGTCTTGGGCTCAGAATGAGTCTATCTTAGCTCCTGTGTGTACCTGTGGTCTGATCCACAAGGACCCTGGAGTTGATGATTCGCCCAAACCGAGAAAACATGTCTTCCACATCCTTCTGTGTCATGGTCCTTGGGAGCCCACTGATGTACAAGTTGGCATCTTTGATGACCTCTGAGCTTGGGCGAGCATATGACACCTTAAAAACAATAACAACAACAACGACAAAACAAAACAACTCAGAATTAGGGCCTACATGTGGCCAAAGCACCATAGGAAGGGACCAAAACTTGTTGTTATGAAAAGCCAATGTGTGCAAGTAATTGCACACAGGACAATTTCTTGCAATGACATTTTCAAGCAAATCACTACAGGCCAGCAGAGAGCTCAGACACCTTGCAGCATTTTCTCAGTTGGCCCTCAGCATTTCTAACAAGCAGGAAAGTATTCTTGTTACACAAAGATGCCCACAGTAGTTGGGATTCAAGTTTATGTTGTCTGATGAATATAAGACCTACGGTCGTCACCTACAAGGAATTTGTGGTGTGGTATACAAGAGCTGAGCCCCAACAAGTAAGCACACTAAAAAATGCCTACCGAAGAATGCTTCATTGATAGGTTGGAGAGATGGCTCATAGGTTAAGAGCACTGACTGCTCTTCCAGAGGTCCTGAGGAGTTCAATTCCCAGCAACCACATAGTGGCTCACAACCATCTGTAATGGGATCCGATGCCCTCTTCTGGTGTGTGTCTGAAGACAGTTAGTTACAGTGTACTCATATAAATAAATTAAAAAAAAAAAAGAATGCAGCATTAAGGGGGCCCTATAATCAGCATTCAAATGCTCAGTGTTAATGCCTGTGCTAAGAGAAAGGAAGGGAGGTCCCAAAGGCAACAGCAAGGACTCTGGGTGCTTTCCTGGTAGAGGCAATACAGGTAGTAGAGACCTCAAAGATCACAAAGGAAGAAAGAGGCCAAGGCTGTCCTAAAGAGACAGTATAGCTATCATACCATGCTTGCCCCAAATGATACCATGTTAAGTACTGTTTTCCCTCTAGTACCGGGGTTGGGACCTGGGAAGTTTTTTGAACTTCAAGTACCTGTCATCTAAATAATTTAATACAAGTCCACCTTTTATACCCTTCTTGCTTAGAGTGTGGTGTTCTTTACTAAAGTGGCTGAAAACAGCAGGGAAAGCCAAGGAAAAAGAGTGAAATCATCCTGAGTTCACAGCTAATTAGGGGAAAGGGCTGACACTACAAAGTCCCTTGCAAACAGATGAGGGAGCTGCCTGTAGAAGTGACGCTTTTTGCATGGTGGGCCCAACTATGCCAAAGAAGCAGAGGGAGACTCTAGGAAAAGTAGTATGTTGTTGGGAATGGGTTCTGCTTCAGTTTTCCATGCCCAGCAATGCTAGGCCATGACAGACACAGGAGCCATGTGGGACACAAAGCTGAGTCAGGATGCTGGGTACAGAGAGGTGTGTGTGGGTGAACCAAGTTCTGTAGAAATGGGGTGCCAGGGAGGGAAGAAGTCAGATCTATGTCTCAAGGATACAAAACTGCTCAAACATGTCAAGGAACTAGCAACCTCTCGGGTGACACCAGACTGGACATATGCTAAGGCACACCACGACTATTGGGGAGCTACAGGGCAGGATCTTTGAGGAAATGGAGCTGTGTATAGTGGATGCTTCCCCATTTGTTCTCAGGCCTTTGGTACCAAGGTCTAGTCTGTAGAGCAAGAGCTGTGTGGATATGACCACTCTATGATCCAAGTCAGGGGTCAACACACACATGTACTGTTCTGCTTTGGTCCACAGCCTCTCCAGCTTCCCTCTTCATAGATGCTTAGTGTCCATGCCCATCATCAACACCCTGCAGAATACCCATTCACCCCTGCCCATGGGTAAGTACCTGCAACTAAGTGTTTTCAACTTTACAAAAACCTTTGGTGGGAAACATCAAATTTTGTGCAGGACAGCTCAAGGAGGAGGCAGTCTTCCCCATCACCAGGGCTGCCAGCTTTTCTTGACTTTCTTAGGATAAGACTGGGTCAGCAGTAGGGCAAATTGTAGTCACAAATGGGAGAGCTGAGGACCAGCATTAGCTGTACTTTTCAGAGCCAAATGCTAAGGAAAACTTCAATGCTAATGTCCTGTAGGACCACAAGAACCCTGTTTGCTTTTTCTCTTTACACACTGTGAGTCCAGTAGAGCCATACAAAGGCATCATCTGGTACAGTTATATGTGTATAGACCCTGTCGGTATCCTTTTGTGCTGTTCCACAGCACTGCAAGGACCTTCTATGTTCTCAGCAACTCCTTTTCTTTAGTGTCAATCCAGGGCTTACCTGTCCTGATCTTGAGAAATCTGTGAGTGGCTGAACTATATATCTGTTCAATTCAGACTCACATGGTTACCTTCTAACCTGCAGGATCACAGAATGTGATCTGGTTTGCACAGACACTTAGTTAAGACAAAGTCACACATGGAAGGCTGGGTTCCCAGTCCTATATAAATTTGCACCCTTATAAAAAGGGAAAATCTGGACCCAGGCACACACACACAGGCAGAATGTCACGTAGAAATGGAGGTGGTGAGCAAGGTGATGCTTCTATAACCCAAAGAATGCCATGGATTACCAGCAACTTTAGAGGTTAAGGGAGATGCTTTTTGGGGATCCTTTCCAGGGCCCCTGGAAGGAACTAACTCTGCGGACCCTGATCTCTGAAGTCTTACTTCAGAGCAGTGAATGGTCTCTTGCTATTTAGGACATCTGGTCTGGGGTATTATATTAGGGCAGCTCCAGCAAACTTGTAACTTCCCTGAGCAAGTGGTTCCTGTTACTTCCTTAATGACCCTTCCCTGTACTATATTTACTACATTCTCACATACATACTCAATTAATTTCATGAGGGTAAAACTTTGATGATCACTGTTTCATTCAGCACCTAGAACAGAGTTGGGGGAATACCTGCTGAATGACTCAACCATAGTCACTTGTGATGTGAACACATATAATCAACTCCAGTTCTCCAGAGATGGGGGTAGGGGATAACAAGATCAAGGTCAGTATGGGCTATATAGTGAAATCCTGTCTCAAAACAAACAAACAAACCATCCCACCAAAAAAAAAACAAAAACAAAAACAAACCAAAAAAACCCAAACCAAGAACAAAAACAAACAAAAAACACAATAGGCAACTAAAATAAATGTACCATTTCCCTAGGGCTCTGTGCTGTAATTTAAGTTCCAGGCACTTATCATGTGCTGAGAACTGCTAAACTAGTGTTAAATGCCAGGTGCCAGAACATCCACTTTTAAGCTCTAGCTTTTGCCCCTCCTTCCACCCCACCCTGGAAAAGCCATTTCATTTACCAGAGAAGAAAAATAAAAGTCAGCTTCCCATCCTAATCTGGGCCTCATACTCTATGGGGCTGTGATAAGGAACCTGAGATGCTATGTGGAAGGATCTACCTATGATTTCCTTTGTTAAGTGTGAGTTGTGTGAATCACGAGGCTCTGGCAGGCCTGTGGATCTGCACCTGAGCCTGATTAGTCCATCTCCTCACTGTAGTTCCAGTCTGTCACAGAGAAAAGATAGATGGTTAGGCACAGAGATGAAGAACCCTTTATTCTGACTTCTACAACCACAGTCCAACACCAGGACCAATGAGGACACAGCAGGTAAGTTAGCTATTAAGAGCTGTGGTCTGAAGCTGGTTAGGACGTGCATACAAGTAAAGCCTTCAAAAAACTATCTAAGTACAGGGGCGGCAGGCGGGACAAGGCAGGGACAGACGGTGCCTGGCTTCTGGGTCTCTTCCAGTTCAGCTGTTCTTGCTTGGCACCCCATTCACGAATAACACACCTAGCACCTGTAGATACTGAGTCGAGAATACTCTTATACCCCATTCTGCTCTAGTTAAGGCTTTTCCTCCAGATCAACACCTCTTTACCTTAATGGTTTTGGACTGGAGTCTCAAGCCGTTCAGTGTGCTGATTGCTCTCTCTGCATCTTTTGCAGTCACATAGTTCACAAAGCCGTAGCCCAAGCTGTGCCCTATAAGAGAGAACATGACGTTGGTAAACTAGCTTACAATGAGCAGGTGGAAGGGAGGAACATGGGCAAGGTCAGAAAAAGAAAAGATAGGGTAACACATCAAAATGCCAAGGGAGGTATACTGAGGAGCCACTCTTTTTTTTTTTGGCTTTTCGAGACTCACTCTGTAGACCAGGCTGGCCTCAAACTCAGAAATCAGCCTGCCTCTGCCTCCCGAGTGCTGGGATTAAAGGAGTGCGCCACCACTGCCCGGCTGAGGAACTACTCTTGAGATGGTGGTAAACTTTTTTCTGTGCAAACTTGTCCATCTTTACAACTAACAAAGGTAACCTGTAATTAAAAGTTCCTTAAAAACTGGGCCAAGGAGAAGCCTCAGACAGTTAAATGTTTGCTGTCAAGCCTGATGATGACCTGGGTTCAATCCCTGAGGCCACGTGGTAGAACAGAATTTAAGTTAGTCTCTGACATATGAGCTATTGTGCATGTGCATACACACAAATAGATAACTTGTTTCTTTTAGAGAGAAAAAAAAAGTAATGATGTGTTACTGACTGCATCTTGTGAGATGTTATCTAGCAGTCCAAAGGTGCTGGCTATACTATGAGGCCTGACAGAAGAGGAAGTGGCCATTGGCTGTAGTCTGTTAATTTCTGAAACCTGAATTCCCACAGAGAAAAGGCCTACTGGGCTCTGGCACCATCTAGTACTGGTTCCCTTTCTTTCCTGAGTATAGAGCAACTGGACTCAGTGAAATGGTGCGGAACAGCTGAAATGAGAGTATTCTAAGCGTGCTAATCGGTCCTGGCCACAGATTTACAGCCCTGGCCTAGCTCCTCCAGCTCCTCCTGGCAGCAGAGTCCATTATAATAAGGTCGCCAGAATAAATTTGGAGTGAGAGGTGAGAGGCATGAAAACTAAGGTAGCAACAAAAGATCCCAATGTCCTCTTTGTGAAATACTCAGAACAGGCAGGAACACCCACTACCTGGGTACCTGGGGAAGGACGTGTCATGGAGGGAGAGGCCCAGGAAGAAGCTGCTACTGGAGTGCTAGTTAGGAAGGAGCCTTAGACGATGTCTAGCAATGACAAACTGGATTCACATCCTCCCAGCTCATGCAGACACCTCATTCAGTTCTGGGTACCTGAGAGAGCCTAAGACAAACCCATTGGAGGCAGACACCTTTGTGTTAAGAGTCTGCTGCAATCAGAACCCAGAAAGCCACCTCCTCAACTGATAACAAGACCTGAACAACCAGAGAACCTATTTTCTTTAAGTTGTATTGGCACTTTTCCAATACTTTATTTTAAAAACTGTTTTACTATATGTGTGTATGTGTGTTTGTGTGCACCCATGCCACAGTAAGTATTTGGAAAATAGACACATTTCAAGAATCAGTTTTCTCCTTCCACCATATTGGTCCCAGCACAGAATTCAGGCTGTCATGCTTGGTGGTAAGTGCTTTTCCTTCAAGCCATCTTGTTAACTCACCCTCCTCAAATTCTGCTTTTGTTTTTTGAGACAGGGTTTCTCTGTGTAGCCTTGGCTATCCAGGAACTCTGTAGACTAAGTTGGCTTCGAGTTCATAGAGATCCATCTGTCTCTGCTGGGAGTAATGGTATGGGATACTGCAGACACTGCATTTTTTAATGCCCTAACCCTAACCCCAACCCTAAAACTCCCCTGGGTAGTGTCTCAGAACATTCTTGCTTTTAACAAAAACAAGACAAAAAACAAAAAAACCCACCCCCCAAGCCCTATTTTATGTTTATAGGTATTTAGCCTGTATATATATATATCTGTAACCTACATATGTATAATGTCCATGGAGGCCAGAAGACAGTGTCAAATTCACGCATAGTAAGGTACAGAAGCACTTAACAGGTGCTTAGAGGTACAATATAGTCTGGCCACTCCAGAGAGTTCGGTAGAGATGTGTAGCCCAGATTTGGCAGTTGGGACCTTTTATGGAGATCCTTATGCCCCCAACTTAATACACTTAGTAGTATTCTATAGTGTAACTACTGGATAGTTCCTCATCCCACAGCCTTGCTGCTGTGGCTCCTCACTTTGTTTAGAGTTATAATGCTGAGTCTCTAGGAGGTCTTTATTAGAAATAGGAATTAAGAGGCTAAAGATGGCTGTTTAAAAGGTTCCTACTATGCAGGCATAAAGACCTGAGTTGGAAACTCCACATAAAAAAATCCATGATCTCAGTGTTTGGGCATGGAATGAGGAGGGCAGAAAGGTGGATCCTTGAAGCTCATTGGCTAGACAACCTGCCTATCCAAATCAGTAAACTCCAGATATAGTGACAGATCCTGTCTCAAAAAATAAGGTGCTGACCACTTCAATCTCTTATTCTCTACATGTTGACCAGTCCTGGGTCTTTGCACTGATCACTGTCTACTGCAAAAAGAGCTTCTTGCTGAATAGTGGCAGCACATACCTTTAATCCCAGCACTTGGGAGGCAGAGGCTGGTGGATCTCTAGTTTGAGGCCAGCCTGGTATAGAGCAAGTTCCAGGACAGCCAAGAATATACAGAAAGACCTTGTCTCAAACACCCCCCCCCCCCCCAAAAAAAAACCAGGGAACTTTTTTTTGCTGAGGGTAAAGAGACACACTGATCTATGAGTATTATAGGTATAAAAACCACAGGGAACAAAGTTTGGGGTTTTTTTTTGTCTCGTTCTTTAAATTTTGTTCACCCTTTTCCCGTCCACTAACTCCTTTCAGATTCTCCCCACCCACCTAACCCCACTCTTTTTATAAAGGTGCACAGGGTATAGGTGACAGAGGGACCACAGGAACTATAAGAGCCAAAGGACAAGAAGGGTGTTTTAGAGAAAAAAGAAAGGTGGCCAGCAAGCAGATGATTTCCTTAGAAATGCACATGATCTAACACCACTTGCTGTATCAGCTGGCAGAGGAGGAATTCTGCAGGGCCCGGGGCACTGACAGTGGAAAGCAGGGCCAGTTTGAAACTGAACCATGGGGGTTTTCAGAAGGAACACACTTATTTGCTAATTTACTACTTCCAGGAAGATTCTATGGAAATAGACAGTAAGCAGAGTGATGCAAGCTAGTCGTCTCTGTGGAGCTGATAATATGGAATACAGAGTACTACACAACCCATTCAGATAGGAAGAATGGATAGCTATATAGCTCACAGTAACATTATTACTTATAGAGGCTATGCAGCAAATGAAGTATGAAAGGAAGTGTATCCAATGGTAAATTATGGGCAATTTAAAGTTTTCCTTCCAGCTTGTGGTGTTTACTGTTTCTGTAGCATTTTGCTGTTGCTGTTGTTTTTTGAGACAGGGTCATGCTATGCAGCTTTTGGCTGGCCTCAAACTCAGGGATATGCCTTCCTCTGCCTCCAAAGTGCTGAAATCAAATCAAAGTTATTTGCCACCACACCTGGATTTTTTTTTTTTTTTGGTTTTGCTTTTAAAATGAGGAACAAAGATGAATCATGCTGAGGGAAAAGTAGTAAAGCTGGCAAAGTGTGCAAAGGTATTCTTGTAAAAGGAAAATTGTTCAGTAGCTCTGAGAGTTGGACTAGGCATATCTGGAAAATAAGCAACTCAGTCCAGGCTGAGGGTGGGTGTGGTGCACAGCAGGTGTAGATTCAACCCTAACCAGAGGTCCATGGCTATGAGATGAGAGGGAAAAAATGGAACCATGAGCATTGAAGGCTGACTCCAACTCTTCAAGGGACATATAACATAGCTACAGCTTGCACAGCAAGTTCTGATATGAGACAGATGCTGAAAATGACACCCTGTAACTTATGTTTATAGATGGAAGTGTCAACAGCAAATACAATGACTCCAACAGGAGCTTGACCTGGCTGCCCAGAAACACTGGAAGCTTCCCAACCAACACAATGACCATTGTCTTTACCCTAGTCACCCTGTCCTCTTCCTGCTGCCCAGCTGACCCATAGTATCAATTTGTAAAATGAATATATTGGATTTGATAGTGTCAACCTCAGTGCAGGATGGCTTGTTATGAAAACCCATAAGCCAGCATCTTATGGTGACTAGATAGAGCCACAGAAGACATTCTCAAGTCAACAGAACCCAGAACCTGAAGAAGGAAGGAAGAAAGGTAGCCAATTAAGAGGCCACAGCAACAGAGTAGGTAAAGGTAATGATGTCCTCCTAGGCTAGGATGACTCTTGTGGGAAAGGTAGAACTGGGTAAATCTACAGAAGCACTGAAGGGAATGAATTCTGAGACCTGGTACTTCTGAGTAGAGCTACTGTCTAGACAGTGGTATTATCAGCTAAGACAAAGACACAGAGTAAGATCAGTATGGTGCAGATCTCAGGAGAGCTATCTGGTCAGGAGACTGAGCAAACTAAATTCAGCCTGATTAACAGCTCTGGAAAAGGGCAGTGGAATAATCTGAAGCTCAAGGCTGGGTAAAGGAGCAGCTTCGAAAGTAAGAATGTGGCCTTGAGGGCAGACAGACAGCCATAGGAAGAGGATGATTCTAGAAGGAAGTATAGAGAGGGAATTTGACACTGACAGCCAGTAAATGGAAGAACAACATACAGTGGTGTTTCTTACCCCAGAGCTTTTCTGCTTCCTACAAGACTCAAGATAATGTCTGGAGACATACTTTAATGTTCACAACTTAGAAGGTGCTACTAGTTTCAAGCGAATGGATAGAGGCTAGAAATGCTGCTCAACATCCCCCAGTGTACAGCCATGCTCCAGATAGCAGTATCCAGCCCCAAATTTCAAAGTGCTAGATAGAGGATATCAGGAAACCTAAGAAGGTAATCGAAGCCCTGGTTCGATGAGCCTCAAGAGACCCAAGGAAAAGTGTGTACTTGGATAGTTCATAGGTCATGAGTAGCCAGGGAGGAAAGGGATCAGGGCAGAAAGGAAACAGTTGTTATTTCTACTGTGAAATAGTAGGCAGTCATCAGATCTGAGTGAAAATCAGCTGAGGGCTGGAGGAAAAGAAAACACAGAATGGTTATGAAGGATGAAGGCTATCCACTGTGCCAATGAACAGGCCTGGGACTGCAGCATACCTAGATAGATAGATATAAAGACTGTCTTGCTGGGGTGGGCAGGCTGAGATCCAGGTAGAGAAAAGAAGACACAGTAGTAGGCAGAATGGTGCCACTGAATGACAGATGAACAATGAAATTCGACAGCAGCAGTGAAGTAAGGGTGGGATGCATGTCTCAGATATGCCACTCACTGAATTGGAATGAAAGGCTGCTAACAAGACATTACTGAGCTTAGCAGGTACCTTCTCCACAACTCCCAACACTGCAGATCAAGAGAAGCCTCGTATCTGGGAATTCAAATTACTTTCTAATCCTACTTCTGCTTCTGTGGTAGTCTGAATGAAACTAGCCCCCATAGGCCCTTAGGGAGTGGCCACTATTAGGTGGTGAGCATTTAGGTTACATAAGCTCAAGCTACAGCCAGTAAACCAGTCTTTCCTTGCTGCCTTTGGATAAAGATGCAACTCTTGCTCCTCCAGCACCATGTCTGCCTGGACACTGCCATGCTTCCCACCATGATGATAATGGACTAAACCTCTGAAACTGTAAGCCAGCCTCAATTACAAGTTTTCCTTTGTAAGAGTTGCCATGGCCGGGCAGTGGTGGCGCACGCCTTTAATCATAGCACTTGGGAGGCAGAGGCAGGCGGATTTCTGAGTTTGAGGCCAGCCTGGTCTACAGAGTGAGTTCCAGGACAGCCAGGGCTACACAGAGAAACCCTGTCTCGAAAAACAAAACAAGAGTTGCCATGGTCATAGTGTCTCTTCATATCAATGAAACCCTAACTAAGACAGTTTTTTCCAATGCCTCCACTTCTCCAAAACTAGTTCTTTCAGGACTAACCTTGCCTAATAAAGGAGTTCTTACTAACAATAGCTTATATTCCTCTAAAACCCACAGAAAGAAGTCAGGGCATGAAAACCAAGAAGCTAGACTCCAAAGCCCAGGACTGCTAAAGATGCTGAGAACCCCTTCCACCAAAACACTCTTAGAGAAAAGCATCCGAAAGCCACGTGGGCAGGATCCCTATGTAAGACAATACCCTGAATAATCTAATATCATTAAATTACTCAATTTGTGGATTAACTGAAATTCCTTTTTAGAAGGCATTAATCCACAGATTTGGGATTAAAGGGGGAAAAGGCCTTTTAGTTTAAGGGTCTCATCTGATGAGTGATGTCTCTGGTCAACCATCAGACAGGCTCTACAGGGTTATCCAGGGATCAATGTATTCAGATTACTGGAAAATGTTGAAGGTTGATGAAGCAAGGCAATGAATATAGCAGATTGAGACTGAATACATAAGTTCTGTTCATATATACCTGAAGTTTGCCATAATACAAAATAAAAGCAAAAACAAACAAAAAAACCAAAAAACAAACTTTTAAAATTAGTTTCTAAGATGAATCCAGATACCTAAAACCTAGATGATAGCTGGAATGCTTCAAAGTCCTGCTAGTTTCCCAAATCAGCCAAAGTGGAGAAAGGGAGTCAGGGAGGAAAGGAAGGTGAAGGGAGAAGAGGGTAGTGACTCTTGAAGACAATACTGTATCCAACGTAGAAACAAAGCAGGGCTTGGCAGCACTGAGCTCCTGAAGCTACACTCTCAGAACCTGGCCTTTAATAAATACCTATGAGGTAGGTACGGGTATGACTTAAAAGTGCTACTAGCTACTGAATGGATGGGAACCTAGAGGCCTAAGAGTTACACCCTGAGAGAGCTGAAGCACAAGGCTTTCAGGCATCTTGCTCCTGGCTCCAGAGTTCCAGCTGGTGAAGAGATCAATTGTGCATGAAGGTCTGCATCTCAGGTCAGACTTGTCAGTGCTTGGCCTAGCAGGGTCCCTTCTACATGTGGGAACTCGATCAATTTGAACAATTATTTGGCTCCATATACTTTTCAGAGAACTCCATTTCTGCTATCTTCCCATTTTTCTCCTCTCACTATTTTGTACAGTGCTTTTGGTCTCTAGATAGAGAGGGTCTCTCTATCTAGTCCTGGTTGTCCTGGAACTCACAGAGATCCACCTGCTTCTGTCTCTTGAGTGCTGGGATTAAAGGCATGCACCACCACACCTGGTATGCGTTTTTAACTTACAAAAACTCCAAGCTCTTTTGGGGGGGAAGCTTACCTTCAAATTTTCTCAAGATATATTTTATTTTTAATTATGGATTTTTGTGTGTCTAGGGGTGGTGGTGTTATGTTTATGTGCACAGGTGTGTGCCTATGAGGTCAGCAGTGAGCATCAGCTTCCCTAAACTGGAGTTACATATGCGCTAAGCTGTCTGATGAGGGTGTGAAGACCAAACTCTGCTCCTCTCCAAGAATAGCAAGTGCTCTTAACTGCTGAAACAGCTCTCTAGGATACCCCCACCCCTTCCCATCTCTGTCCAATCTTATACTGGGGCTGTAGAAAAGCAGTCTGAGGTTAAAGAAGAAAACTTCATTTATAGCTATGGTTTCTAGCCTGCAGCAATTCTGTACTAAGGAGTCACCAGCAGGGAAGCCAGTGATTAGCAGCATAGCCAACTAGGACCCCCCCTTTAAGAAACCTCTCAGGCTCTTTACCTGCTACTTTATCCCGAATAAGCTTTGCAGATTCAACTTCACCAATGCTGCTGAACAGACTTCGTAGTTCCTCCTGGGTCATGTTCTGAGGGAGGTAGTTGACAATTAAATTCGTTCTCCCAATGTCATCCCTGCAGTCTTCCGCCATGTGGTCTTCATAACCATTAGACATTGTATTATTTAAAAATCTGCAAAGAAAAGTAAGATCAGGTAAATTCTAGATGTTCATCTAGCTATGTGAGGGCAGAGATAAATGACTACATTTTGCACTTAAGGGATTTTCTTTTCTGCACTAAAAGATCAACTACTGGGGAATGATTCAGTTTATAAAGAGTCTGCTGGCACAAACATGGAGATTTGAGTTCATATCTACAGCACCCATATAAAGGTTGGATGAGTTGGCACACACTTATAACCCTAGCACGAGGAGTTGAGAACATGATATGGGGACCCAAGGAACTCTTTAGCCAGTCAGCCTAGCTGAATTAATAAGCTTCAGGTTTGGTGAGAGACCCTGTCTCAAAAAATAAGGCGGAGCATATATGGTAGATACCACCATACACCTACCTCACCACAGTCAGTATATCCCACACTGATCTTGTCCTGTGTCTTACTGATAGCACTGTTCTCTACAGAGTAGCTCTACTCAGTAGCACTCAGATGTCAAAGCATGAGAACGGGTGCTAAGTAAGCACTCTGCCACTAAGCTACATTCCTCCCAGCCCAGTAAGCAAGACCTTTAAATGCATATTATTAAGTCACAGAAAACAGTTTGCAATGCCATACTGTATGACTCCAATTGCATGACTTATCAATAAAAGGCAAAACTACAGAGATAGTACTAGGTATGGGATAGTATAGGTGGTGGTCCATGCCTTTAATCCCAACACTCAAGAAGGCAGAATTTTAAGGCTATCCTTGGCTACATATCAAGGTGAAAGCCATTATGAGATATATGAGACTCCAACTAAACTAACAAATAAAACATAAACCCCAAAACAAACAAATGAACAAAGAAAAGCAGGGTCTGCAGAGATAGCTCATAACTTCCTGTTCTTAAACAAGACCCAAATTTGGTCCCCAGCCCTCCCAAGGTAGCTTAAGCCAATGTTGTTTCATTAATTGTAACAAATGTATCTATGTGCAGATGTCTGTAATGGGGAAAAGGTTGTTGGGAAAGGGTATAAAAGGGATACAATTGTTATTCTTTGAACATTTATTTTTATTCGTATGTTTTACCTGCTTATATATAAGGGTACTTCATGTATACTTGGTATCTGTGGAAGCCTGAAGAAGGGGTCAGATTACCTAAAACTGGAACTATGGATGATTGCAAACTACCACATGGGTGATAGGAACCAAATCTGGGTTCTCTAGAAGAGCAATAGGTGCACTTAATTCCTGAGCCATCTCTCTAGCCACCCACTTCTTTTCATTTAAGATTACATTTATTTATTTTGTGTGTATGTGTGTACGTATATGTGTGCAGGAGCATGTAGGCCAGAGGAAGACCTGCAGGAGTCAGTTCTCCCCTTCCTTCGAACTCAGATCAGACTTAGCAGCAAGCACTTTTACCCACTGAACCATCTCACCAGTTCCTCACCAGCTTCTTTATAATCTTTTTTGTAAAACTAAAACTGCTCTACAAAATAATTCTATTAACACAAAACAAATCTAAGTTCAACCATGTTCATCAACAGTTTTTTGTTTTTTAAAGGCAGTTTCACTTTTAAACCAGGCTGGTCTGGAATGAACTATGTTAGTTCAGTGTGGTCTCCAACATGATGATTCCCCTGCCTCAGCTTCCTAAGATCTAGGATTACAGGTATGAGGTTTCACACTTGGGTAAGAGGACTTTGTGTGATAGGTGTCTAATGTAGCCTGAGATGGCCTACAACCCACCATGTAGCTGAGACTGGATTTAAACTTCTGATCCTCCTGTCCCTACCTCCCAAGTGCTATGATTACAGGTTTTTGACACGTGGTCTGACTCAGTAAGAGGATCTTTGAAGAGAGGTCTTGAGATGTAGCTCATTAACAGAACACGCACAAGACCTTGGGTTCTATCCCTAGTGGATGAGCATACCTATACATAAATAAAGCTTTAAAGAACAGAGAAAACACAAACAAAAACCAAATGTAATCCCAGCACAATAGCTCAAGATCCCAAGAGAAAAAAGTTTGTGTCTCAAAAGCTTTCCGCTCCTAACTGCTTTTTCCTGTCACCACTATGAATAAACGCTGGATGCAGAGACACCTATGATGTACATACTCCTGCAACCCAACTTTGGACATCTGCTGGTCAATTATCTCCAAATGCTCTTTTTATCTCCAAAGATATAGCTATTGGAACCAGAAAAAGATCAGGACTTCTTAGTGGGGGGGGGGGGGGGGGGGGGGGGGGGGTTGGGGGGCGGATAGGACAGCAGGTTCTGGAATTCCAGTACTCAAGCAGTGGGGACAGGAGGATCAGGAATTTAAAAGCCACTCTTGGCTGTATAGAAAGTTCAAGGCCAGCCTGGGCTATATTTAAGTGTATCTCAAAAGAAAACAAAAACAAAGAAAAACTTGAGAGCTAAGTGACACTAGTTCCATGTCTTAACATATTAAAAAAAAAAAAAAAAAAAAAAAAGACTTTGCCAGAGATTACATAAAACCGAGCATAACTCTTGCACAGATGTTTCTCTCCTACTCCTTGAGTCACTGGGAGAAGGGGAATTAGAACTGTTTCCTACTCTCTTAACTCTCAAACAGGCAAACAGTAAAAATTTCCCATGTTTACTACTCATTTAAAGCTGTGCAGGCTCTTTCTTCTCTATGAAGTATGAAGTATGTTAATAGAAAACTAGGTATCATAAAATTAAAAAGCTGTATGGCAAAAAGCACCAGAAACAAAGACAAGCAGCAAGAAACTGGGAAAAAAAACATCTGTTATGTATCAATTTGATCAGTTATTTGTTATACTGGGAAATTCACCCACCAAGGGACAGGATGTGATGATGTGTGCAGGCACTCTTGGTTAGCATCAGTGTATATGTGCCCACACACTATCAGTGTCTAGTGAGCACATTACAGGATGCTGTTAATTAAATATTCTGCAAGGCACAGGATGATGCCAATGACTAAGAAGTACCTTGCCTAAAATGTCAACATTGCTAAGGCTGAATAAAGCTGAGTCAGTGTATCTACAAATTAATAATTAAAATCCAACACATAACTAACAGAAAGGCAGACAATGATATAAACTACAACTTCATGATGATAGCCATTCAAAGAGATGACAAGCCCACGAGGACAGAAAGCTTAACCCTGACTGGATGGGGAACGCCTTTAATCCCAGTACTTAGGAGGCAGTCAAGAGGATCTCAGTGAGTTCAAGGCCAGCCTGATCTATAGAGCAAGTTTCAGGACAGCCAAGGCTACACAGAGAAAGTCTATCTCAGAAAACAACCAAACCAAACCAAGCCCTTCCCCTTCCCCCAAAACAAACATACAAAAACAAAACACCCTCAACCTTATGAAAATGGAAAGCTGGGGATCAAACAGCTAGTAAATAGGACACTTGCCTAGCATGCATAAAGCCAACCCTGACACCATGTAAGCTGGCACAGTGGCACACAGCTATCACACTAGCATTTGGGAGGTGGAAGCAGGAGGATAACCATTTTCACCTTCAGTTTGGAATCATCTAGGACAGTGGTTCTCAACCTTCCTAATGCTTTGACCCTTTAATACAGATCCTCATGTTGTGGGGACCTCCAACCACAAAATTATTTTGTTGCTACTTCAATTTTGCTTCTGTTATAAACCATAATGTAAATATCTGATACACGGAATATTTGATATGCAACCCTGTGAAAGAGTTATTCAACCCCCAAAAGGAGTCTCTACCTACAGGTTGAGAATCACTAGATTATATGAGACTCATTCCCCCACAAATAAAAAAGCAAAATGAAATGATAGGCTGTTTTTCCTTTTAAACTTTTTAAAAAAAGATTTATGTATGTATGTATGTATGTATGTATGTATGTGAGTACACTGTCGCTGTCTTCAGACAGACCAGAAGATGGCATCGAGTCCCCATTACAGATGGTTGTGAGCCACCATGTGGTTGCTGGGAATTGAACTCAGGACCTCTGGAAGAGCAGTCAGTGCTCCTAACCGCTGAGCCATCTCTCCAGCCCAATAGGCTGTTTTTACTGGTCATATACAATGGATAAAATCCTATAGGTAGTGGGCCCTGCACCTTGCCAGGGCAGCACTGTGGAGGCAGCCCTAAATGTCGTGGGCACACACGGGTGACCCAGCAGCTCCCAAGGATATGAGAATGAAAGAACTGGCCCAGTCCCCCGAAGGCTGCAGCACTTGGGAGAGTGGGCCCTGTACCTCCAATGGGCAGCACAGTGACACTGACTCTGTAGGCATGGGTGCAGGTGAGCCAGCCTTGAGTGAGGGAGAGTGACCCTGCCATAGGATGGCCTAACCAGAGCAGTGGTGGAAACCTCACTCTGGTGGTGTAGATGTGGGAGAACTGATCAGCTCAGCTACCACCCAAGCCCAAATTCAGGGCTTTGAGTTGACCTACCCCAAAATCTACACCATCTGCAACTTGTCAGTGAGCTCAAAAACGTCAGTCCTGCTATTCCAAAGCTGCAGGATCCCCAAGACACAGGGTTACAACAGGATAACCAGGAGAAGTCCTGGTGTAGATCCAATATTGATGATGTCACAGAAACTAGAGACCTCAAACCAGACCAATGACTCATTATAATGAACATGTATTTGCAAGTGAAAATGTTTGGACAGAGGGGTATTGTGGGGCATATTGTGACACACTATAGCTTACACAAGATGTCTTCTATTTTCTATGCTTTGTTTAGTTTTGTTTGTTTATTTTCTTTTTCAGGGGATTATAAGGGCAGATGGATACAAGGGGACAGGGAGATGAGTGGGACTGGAGTGCATGATACAAAATTCACAAACAATCAGTAAGTAGGAAGAAAAGGGAACAGCCTCCATAGACTGACAAACATAAGACAGCACCAGCTTTCTGAAGGAGAGTTTGGCAACTTCTATTAAAAATTTTATTGTGAAACTGACTCCATGATAAGAATTTGTCTAGCTGGGCAGTTGTGGTGCACGCCTTTAATCATAGCACTTGGGAGGCAGAGGCAGGTGGATTTCTGAGTTCAAGGCCAGCCTGGTCTAAAGAGTGAATTCCAGGACAGCCAGGGCTACACAGAGAAACCCTGTCTGGAAAACACCAAAAAGAAAAAAGAAAAAGAAAAAAGAATTTGTCCCATAGCAAGGACCACATCAGTGCAAGTTAGTAATTTAAAGAAACACATTACCTCTCAGCTTGTAAAAAAAAAGTATAAACTGTAGCTAACATTTACATGTATGTTAATAGAAGATGGCTCAGAGTCAATTTTAAGTAGAAAGCACTAAAATTTAGTCATAAAAAACTGTGGTCAATCTGTTAAAATGTCTGTGGTCATGAGATTTTAAATAGATCATTACCTCAAAAACAAACAAATGAACAAAGGCATCTGCTGAAGAAGAGAACACAGAGATTAATGTCAAAAATTAATATGCCCCAGGGTGCTGGTGGCACACACCTTTAGCCATAGTTCCAGAGAGGCAGGAGGATCAAGGCAAGCTTGGTCTACAGAGTTCCAAGTTATGGGAATACAGAGAACCCCTGTGTCAAAAACAACAACAACAAAAAAGAAACAAACAACAAAAAACTTGAATATGAAGTTTGTTAAAAATGAGATTCAAGGGCTGGAGAGATGGCTCAGTGGTTAAGAGCACTGACCCCTCATCCAGTGGTCCTGAGGAGCTCAATGCCCAGCAACAACCATCTGTAATGGGGTCCGATGCCCGCCTCTGGTGTGTCTGAAGACAATGACAGTGTACTCACATATATAAAATAAATGAATGAATCTTTAAAAAAAAAATAAGAAAAAGAAAATGGGATTCACAACATCTCTTCCCCCCCCCCCCCCCTCCCTTTCATAGTGCCGGGGACTGAATCTCACGAGCCCTTCTTTCTTCTCCTCATTCCTCTAAGAGTTGTGCTTTTATTCCTCTCCTATCCATTGTTTTCAACAGCTGATCGACTGACAAAAAATTCAACTCATTACCTTTTATAAAAGAAAGTTTTACTAGAATACAATCATTTTCTTTGAGCTGTCTACTGCCTAAGGTTGAATTTTTTTCCCCTTAAACTACAATGACATAGTTGAGTAAGTAGTAACAAACTGGTAACAGCCACGTGGCCCACAGAACCCAAAAGATTCACCATCTGGCTTTTCAGGGAAAAAAAAAATCTACCATTATTTCCTTCCTTTTCACATTCAGGGTTTGTCCTTTGACATCCACACAAGGACATTAAAATGCTTGACCACTCAAACACAAAAAATTAACTGAAATTTTAAAATAAACCAACACCCAAAACTTACAAAAAAAAAAAAAAAAATAAAAAAATAAAAAAAATTAAAAAAAAGGCAGAAGATTTTGAAAGTACACCAAAGCAAATCTGTAGATGGCAAATGAATATATGGAAAGAGGCTCAACCTCATTAGCCAGGCAGAGACGCCATGTCCACATAGTAGAATGGCTAAAACAAAATAGAACAAGACAATGTCAAGTGCTGGAGAGATTGGGGAGAAGTTGGACTTTCTATACACAGCAACAGCAGGAATGCAAAACTGTTATAGTTATTCTGATGAATTGGCAGTGTCTGAGTTGAACATTCAACTGAGTTGAACACTCAGTATGTGACCTGGCAACCACACTCCTAGTACTGTTTTGTTCTTTCTTTTATTCATACTCTAAGTCTGAAATGCATCATTTAGCTCAAACCTAAGACAATATTAGTTCCTCAGCCGCTGAAATGCCGAGAGTAAAGGTGTAAGCCACCACATCTGTCTTCTACTCTTGCATCAATGCAAGAGAAATGAAAATCTGTGTTCATATAAAAACATATACACAAACATATACTGTAGGTCTGAAACACTAAAGTAAGTCACTGATGGAGAAATTACAGTATGTCATCTAAATGGAACACTACTTAGCAATGAAAAGGCACCACTAATCCATACTACATACATGACTTTCAAATACACTGTACTAGGGGTAGAGAGCAGACTAAAAAAAGCTACCTCTTCTCAGTGTTTTAGAACATTCTAACCCAACTTAGAATGATCCATCCTAAAAATTTTTCCCTATGGAACAGGATCAGTTTGTAGTCTAGGCTGATCCTCTAACTTGTGACTTTAGATAGAAAGACAGACACAGACAAATAGACTGATTTTTTTAAATAAAAGATTAATTTTAAGTGTATGAAAGTTTTGCCTATACATATATACGTACATACCTAAGTATGTACAAGGTGTATGCCTGGTGCACTCAGGTCAGAAGGCAATGGATCCCATGGAACTGGAGTTAAGATGATTACCAGCCACTATGTGGGTGCTGGGAATCAAATTTGTAAGTGGCACATGCCTTTTATCCTAGCACTTAAGAAGCACAGACAGGTAGACAGACCACTATGACCTTGAGGCTAGTCTAGCCCACAGATTTCTTGGCCAGCCAAATACTGGGGATTGTTGGTAGCTTAGTACTTAAAGAGTTCTTGCCTACCATGCATGAGGCCCTTGTTCCACCCCAGTACCACATGGGAGTGGTAGTACACAACTGTAAGGTGGAATTCAGAAGTTCAAAGTCATTCATTCACACACACACAGACACACAGACACACACACACACACACACACACACACACACAGGTTTGAAAGCCAACCTGGGCTGCTCAGATCCTTTCTCAAAACAAAACATTCTTCAAACAGTCCTACACAAAGACGAGTAAAATTTTCTATAATGCAAATTAAAAACTAAAATTAAGATTTAAACAAAAAACTTCTTTGTCACACTGCTCCACAGCATGGTCATGGGCAGTCAAAGCTGAACACTTCTTGCAGGTCAAGTCTATAGCCAACTGGCAACAATAGAATCAGTCTCATGGTACTTCAGAGGCTATTCCTTTCAACCTTCAGGAATGCTGCCCTTAACCATTTCCAAATCTGTGTGGCCCAACCTGGGTCCAACTGGTCCTGTGCCCATAAGCTCTAACCATAACAGGTCTTGTGACTATCCAATTATCAATGACTACTATCAAGCCACTGCAACTCCTGCTCTAATGTCAACTCCCTTCATTCCCAGGCTTTGCCAGTCAGCACCCAGTAAAGTTCAGAGGTCACACTGTTTTGCTCATGGTCAATCAGGCTGTTAGTAAGTGACAGAACTTGGCCTTAAGTTGTCACTACATGGTGGTGTTTCAGAATGAATCATACTGTTTTGATGGTGTCCCTATTGAATTTTCCAGCCTGTGTCCCTAGCCTGGCTTTGTCCCATGCAGGACAAAAGGTTGCTCTACTTCTCAACTGGAAAAACAAAAACAAAAACAAAAACAAAAAAAAAACCAACCAAACCAAAAAACCCAAAACACTTAAATATGAGAATGTGCTTTCGTTTTAATCCCAGGTTTATTGATGCAGGGCTACTTTAGACTGTCTAAAGCAGTTGACCATAATTTGCATCATGCTCTAGCAGAAGTGTGGTTTTGCCAGCTGCAGATAATTTCTGTGATGGTGTGAGGATACGTAAATTTGAGGGCCCCCCCAAGAAGTGGGTGCTGGTCATTTAGGGAGTTTGGTTGTGTTTTGATTGTTAAGCTGTGGTCAAAAAAAGAAACAATAAGAAAGAAATTAGATTCAGAGATCTTTCTCCTCCAACCTTGTTTCTCTCCTATCTAGTGTTGGGGCTGAAACCGTGTGTGTGTGTGTGTGTGTGTGTGTGTGTGTGTGTGTGTGTGTATAAAAGGTGGGAAACCCCACAAACTAGCAAAGACAAACTACACTCAAAATTCCTCTCCACCACTGGCATATGTCTTTATTACTTCCTCAATCACTGATTTAATTATTTAATTTTCACCAATATCAAGAGTGAGATGTTGGCAGGGAAGATGGCTCAATAGTTAAAGGAAGTCTTTATTGAACAAGTCTTATAATCTGAGTTTGATCCCCAGGAACACATGTAAAAGTAGAAAGAACCAACTCCACACTCCACATGTGCTCCACACCAAAATAAACAACAACATAAACACAGCAAGGACTTTAAGGGCCAAAGTTATACATACATACATACATGGCCAAAGTCCCAACTACCACAAATTATGCAGTCATGTTTCTAGTCATACGTGGGTTAACACATCCCAAGTTCAGTGCATGAGCCTCATGCTGGGAAATCCCCTGCCAGGTAAGGATAGACCACTGTTATTATCTAAGGGCCCCCCAAATCAGGGTTCCAGGCAATCCTGGTGTGTTACACAGTAGGAAAAGAAATTATAGGCTCTCAGATTTCACCAAGAATATTGTATGCCTGGAGTGTTCGAGATGGATGGTGGGAGATGGATGGTGGAGATGGGGTGGGAGGAGCAAATCACCCAGGAAATGCTCTGGTGGCAGAAAAAAAAAAAACAAAAAACAAAAACCTGAAAGTGCCACTTGAATCAATTATGATTGCCACCCATCAAGGGCTCAGTAGATGAGGCACATACAGATCCTTACTGGCCCTTGTCCACAGCCAAGAAAAGGAAGGCCACTTGGCTGGGGTAGCTCTAGCCAAATAAGTTCACAGTAGGCCAGGTGCAGAGAGTAGCCTGCCTAGTCCAAGTGCTCTACAGGACTAGGAACTTGGCCAGCTCTAGAGTCCTGCTGAAAGTGCCAGCAACTTAGAGCTGGTGAAGCTCTTGCAGAGAGCTCAGCAACACAGTAAGGCATGAAAACCCATGGGCTCTACTCCCGCTTCCAAAGTGAAGCCTACTGTCAGAGCAATATCTGACAGACAGTGAGGGTAAATCATTTTAGGTTCTCACTGTAGATGTTAACAACTGCTACAGAATACATGATAAATGTGGGCACCCTTACTCCTAAATCAGGGTGTATGAGTCCCCAACTTGTCTCCTGACCTTATTCTTCTCCACACTTTAACATCACCCTGAATTACTGCAGTGGCACTGCATACTTGAGCTCCAAGTAATCTCTATTTCCTCTATCTAATCCAGCTGCAAGTTCTGCCTCTCCCTCCCTTTGATCTTTCTCAATCAGGTCCCTGTTCCCTCTTACCTAGCCCAACTCCTAAACATGTCTGTAAACCCAACTTAACCTCTAAATGACCTTCTCCTCTAAATGACTCCACTTCCAGTGTCTCCAGGCTTCTCTGTCCATGGTGACATCAGCCTTAACACTGGTTGCTGTGCACTATTTTCTCCTGTCAATCCTTCCTCTGGCATAAAGGTTTCTTTGATGGATCACATCCAGAACTACACACTAACTTTCTTCTCCAGGCATGGATGGAATGCCAACCATGTGCCAGGCACTGGGAACACAAAACAGGAGCAATTCCAACCTCAGCAGATCAGTTTAACCATTTTCTAGTTTTATCTCCACATTTACCCTCCTAAGCCTCTTGTTTGGCTTAACTGGTCTACTCTGGCCTGGCAGCTTCTTGGTGACTTCCTTTTCTCTTATTCTGCCCATTTGTTGATCCTAGATAGCCCTCCCTGTTCCTCTTCGATTGAAATCTGCTTGAACGACAAATTCTCAGCAATCAACAATCATTCCATTCAATACTTTATGTAAAAACAAACCTTTCTTTTTTTATATTTTTGTCTCATACATTGAGGCCTCTTCTCAAACCAAGTTGACTTTCTTTCTTCTTGAGACAGGGTTTCAGTGCAGCCCAGACTAGCCTTAAATCCCACAGATGGTAATATCTACCCCTAACTCCTGAACACTGGGATTATAGGCAAGAGAAACTATTCCTGGTTTATAGGGTATAAAAACTAAGATTTCACGTATGAGATGCAATCACTCTACCAACTGAGCTACACCACCCTCAACTCTGAAGAGGTCCTTTCTTCCCAGTGATAGAGAATAGAGAACTTGTCTTGGCAATCTTTCCTGAGAACAGGAAGGTGGGCAGACATTACTGAGCATTACAGTGAGTACCCACTGTGGCACTGAACATGGATATTTTATTACTATCCTACCTTCTTCATTCTGTTTCAGCCATGTGCTCTCTTGTCTCTGGGCATACACTAAACTGCTTTGTCTTTCTTCTCAAGCTCTCTGTGGCCACTCATCTTTGCAGCACTCAAACATTACGCATGGTTGGCCATCGTTGCTCTTCCTCATGTCCAAATTTCTTAATTGTGTTTCAGTGTTCCCTTATTCCTACAGCTGTTGCTGTGTGTTATATTAGCAATTTTTCTAATTTGAAGGAAAGTCACCTCCTAACTGGTTTTCTGCCTGCCAGTCAGTACATCCTTTGCAAATTTGACTCCCTCTGTGGATTACCATAAGTCTGGAGTGGGCCCTCATAATATCTGAGGTCTCTTCCCAACAGACCTGCTACTCACTTCCTTCTACTTTTCCCAAAAGTCCACACCCCATGTTTTCCTGAACTAATAGAAGGCCCCACTTACTCCACTTACCAAGTTCTTGAAGAGCCTTTCCCACTTGTCTTTTACTAGCTACTTCCTCTAGGTCCTCCTGCCTCAACAACTCCAAGGAACAATTTGGGGTCTCCTGGGCTTGAATAACAGTTCCTTTTCCTGTGCTTCCACATCACCTGGTGCATTACTATTGCTCACCAGCCAGGCTGAAACCATCTAAACATAGGTCATATATACCATGGCCTCTCCAAAGCCTATTCTCTGGGCTGGAACACAATTTGGGGGAAGGGGACAAAAGGCTCACTTCCCTCTTTTTGGCCAATTTCCTTGGGTCTTTCTCTGTAGAACTACTGTCACCTAGGGGCAAAAGGCTGGCACTGCATCTCACTCACCATTCAGCATTTAACTAGATTGAACACACTGAATGTGATGGGAACGCAAACCAGGATTCATTCTGGAGGAAGTGGAAAACCCTTGGCATTTGGAGGCAGCTTAAAGTGGTGTTTGTGCTCTGAGCTGGGCCACACAGCTTTCCAGGCCAAGAGCAGAAAGGGCACAGGGGCCATCCCAAACTAAGGACTTCTGATTTTAATCTTTATAACCAGTGTAAATTTTTTTTCATGCCCCCAGACTTCTTTTAATTAGGATAAACATAGGTCTGCATCTTCAAAAGTCAACTCCTGCTGGTGTGCAAAGACAAAGAGAAGCAGTAAGTGTGAGAAGCAACTGAGTAAGCACAGCAATGAGTATGTTCTTCAGTCTCTCCCTTTCTACTGTTGCCCAGGGACCTATTCCTGAACACATCCAAATTAAAGTTGTTTCCCTTAAACCAGTGCTTCAACAGAAACATTTCCTATTTCTCTCAGCTTATTCACAGACTTTGAAGTCACAGCACTAAAAAAATATTTTTAGATTTATGTGTTTTGTTTACATAAATGTATGGGAACCACATGTATGCTTGGTGTTCTGCAAAGTCAGAAGGCATGGGATCCTCTGGAACTGGAGTTATGGATGGTTGTGAGCCATCATGTGGGTGCTAAGAACTGAACACAGGTCCTCTGTAAGAGCAACAAGTGTCTGTAAGAGCAACAAGTGTTTTGTCTACTGAGCAGCCTCTCCAGTCCCACAGCATTTTCAAATCCAAAGCTCAACAGTTTTGCATACACCAGTTAAAAAGCCGTATGTTGAAGGTATCTAGGACTTGCTTTCAAATCCTGCATTGGCCACTACAGTGCATGGGATTATCCTAAGTTACATTTTCTTCTCTAAAATGGATATTATAACATCTACTTTAGGGGCTGGAGACAGGCCCGTGAAGTATTAACACATGGTACATTGTTGAAAGATTCTGGTGATTATTCCATGTGGTTTCCTCACATCTTTACATCTGTATAATACTTTCACCCTGCTATTTCACAGGCAATTCAAAGATCTTAGGAGCTTCACCCACATCATCAGGGATAGGGCTGGAAGAACTTTTCCAGGAAGATTAAAGATTTCTCACCTCTGTGTGTATATATTTTGGTGGTGGGGAGAAGGAGAGAAAGACACCTAGCAACACCTCAGTGTGTTTTTGGTACTCACAACTGGAAGAAGTAGGGGGCAGAGATGTTAATACTCAGGTGGCAGAAGCCAGGCATGCTATTCAACTTTCTACAGTGCATAGGGCAGCCAGGCCCCCACAACCAACCATTATCTGACTCTAACTGCCTGTAACAAGGAGGTTAAGAAAGCGTTCTCTAACATCCGATCTTGCCCCTTCTAGAGCTCTGGCCAGCGGTGTCCCACATGAACACTTCCGATAATGGAAGCTCTGTCTAGTGCAAAAAAGTTCTCCACCTGCTCTGCACATAGTAGGTGTCAAAACCCATTTTGACATGGTTTAGCAGCAGAAGGCAAGAGAAAAGGTAGACCCATCATCACTACCCATTGTTCAATAGCGTGCAATTATCTTTTCAATATTTACACATCTTTTTACAAATAAAACCGTCCCGAAAACAGTTTTGCTAGAGATAGCGATCAAAAAAAATTTTCCCCTCTCTTTTCTAGGTCTTCCACACATACAGAAGAAAGGTATGCACACTTCTAAAAGGATCTCACGACCCGTCGCGGTGTATCCTGAAAATCGTCCACAAAAGAAATCTATGGGATTTCCCGAGAGAGCAAGTCTGTGGACCGTGACCTCTGGCGCCCAAGGCCCTCGCTCCACTCTGCCACCCCCGGATCACCAGGCCTCCGAGATCAACTATCCGGGGCCCCCCAAGCCTCGGAGCCCGGCCCCCCAAAGCGCGTGCCCACGCCTTGTCCTTCTCCCGCCTCTCTCGCGGGAGCCCAGAGAGGAATCTGGCCCGGGGGAGGCTAGTCGCCAACCTGAATCAAACAGAGTCGGTTCCCATTCGTCTAGCCGCGGCCCACACGCGCGTCTCCATATCCAGGCCTACCGCGGCCTGGGGCCTTCGGCCGGTGCAGGCCCGGCGGACGCCCGCGGGGCTAGGCGAGCTCAGGCCCTAGCGCGGCCTACTCTTTCGGAAGTCGCTGAAGCCTCCGGCCTCACCTGAACACGGGCGGGAAGGCCCGGGGCTCTGCTCCGGGGCGGGCGGCGCGGCGATAACGGCTCCGCACGGCCTCGGTAGCGGTGGTGGCGGTGGCACAGCGGTAGCGGTAGCGGTAGCGGTAGCGGCGGCGGCGGCGGCGGCGACGGCGACGGCGACGGCTGCGGCTCCTCCTCAGCGCGCACGACCCGCTCCCCGGCCCCGCGGCCCAGACACGCCCCCTTCTCAGCGCGCACTACTATTGGTCAGTGTCTTTGAAGACGCGACGCTCATTGGTTGGCATGGCTGTCGCCGTACTGGGGTGCGTGCGGCGGAGGTGGGACTTCCTGTCGGCGTCGTCTGCGGTGGACCAGGGCGCACAGTGGAGTCTCGGAGTGTCTAGCGATGGCCGCGGAGAGGGCGAGTTGGAGCCTAGCCCGCAGTGGACTCACTGGACATCGAGGCAAAAGTGTGGCGCCTTTTATAGAACGTACGCCTGTGGTCCTCACAATGCGGGCTGTGCAGCTGCTTACCTCCTTAGTAAGCAAGGTGGTCATCGGGAGCCCAGGCTAGGAAGACAGGATCCCCGATTCGAATCCCGGCCCGGACATTTCCGGTCTGCCTGCGGTTGAGCACCGGCTGACGTCACTGAACCTGGCCTCAGTTTCCTTATCTAGTGAAGCGGGTAAAGGATGTGGTCAGCATGGGCAGCCTCTGGAAATCTAACGTTAAAATTTCTTGGTTTTAAGATTTTCTTAATGTGTATGCATGGGTGTTCAGCCTGCATGTAAGTCTGTGCACCACGTGCAGGTAGAGCATATGGAAGTCAAAGACAATGACTGTTGTTAACTGTGTTTGGGTGCCAAGAACTGAACCCATGTCCTCTGGAAAAGCAGCCAGTGCTCTTAATTGCTGAGCAATCTTTCCAGCCCCACTTCCTTCGAAATTTTAAATGCCTACTATGTGCCAGCCGGTCGGGCAGTGAGCAGAAAAAAAACTGTCCCTTTTGAGGGCTGCTGTTCTGGGCTAGTGCTATCAGAAACATATATGACAGACTGTTTGGTTTAAAAATTCTCTATTGTCTCTGCTTCTGTCCGTCGTTTTTTGGTTTGTTTTCTTTTAGTCAGGATCTTCCTAAGTAGTCCTGGCTTGGAACTTATAAATCATGCTGACCATTGCTTCACAGAGATCTGCCTGCCTCTGCTTCCTGAGTGCTGGGTTTAAAGGTGATTTGTATGTTTTTGAGACAATGTTTCATATGATCCAGTTTGGCCTCAAACTTTCTATGTAACTAAGGATGTCAGTGAAATGATCCTTATGCTTTCATCTCAAGTTCTAGGATTACAGGCCTGCAACACAGCAGCTGGCTATAGGTAACCTTTTAGAAATAGTTCTATGGGATTTGAAAAAAGTTGTATTTTAATATTTTATATCGTGTATGTATGTATTTGCATGTATGTGTGTTTTTAAGGGGATAGTGTTTTTATGTGTATAATATGTATATGTTATAATATGCATGTGTTTGTGTGAACATATATGTGGAAGTCAAAGGATTACTTGCAGGAGTCAGTTCTTCCATCATAAGGACCCGGGGGACCTGCTGAGTGTGACCTCAGGTTGTCACACTCAGCAGCCAGTGTTTATTCAACTGAGCCATCTTTATAGCCCTGTGATGTTCTTTTTTTAATTAATTAATTTATTCACTTAACATCCCGGTTGCTGCCCCCACTCTTGGTCCCCCTCTCACAGAGTTCTTCCCTCCCCCTCTCCTCCCCTGAGAAGGGGGCCCCCCCCTATCCTTTCCCCCCCCCCCCCCCCCCTCTCCTGAGAGGGGGGAGCCCTTCTTCCCCCCCCCCCCCCCATCAAGTCTCTGCAGGGATAGGTGCATCCTCTCTCACTAAGGCTAGACAAAGCAGCCCAGTTAGGGGAGCATATTCTATTTGTGACATTCTTAATCAACTCTGTACAGTAAAACTTTAAGGAAGCCACAAAATTGTCAGCTGTATGGCAACTTAAATTTTTTATAAGGGCCTACGCTGTCGCTTAGTGGTAAAGTACTTTCCTAGCACATCCAAGGAGGTTCACAAAAGAAGAAAGGGGGAAAAAGGACATGGAGTAGTTCGGTGGTTGAGTGTTTTTGTACATACACAAAGTCCTGTGCTCCAAGAACTCAGAACATAAAGTAGAAGGGTTAAAAGTTCATGGCCAGGATGGGAAGCTGGCACAGCAGTTATAGACGGTTTCTACTTTGCAGAGGACCATGATTCAATTCTCATCAACCCACTGACTCACAACTACTTTTAACTCCAGTACCAAGGGATGTAATACCCTCTTCTGTCCTCCAGGGGCACTACACTCACATATACAAATCCACACTCAGACATACGTACATACATAATTCAAAAATAAAAATACAATCTTCCCTTTAAAAAAGTTCATTCTTGACTATGTAGCAAATTCAAGACCAGCCTCAGCTACATGTGACCCTTTTTAAAAAAAAAAAAAAAAAAAGTTAATAGTTGAAAAGGTAAAAATAACAGGTCTGCAAGATGGCTTAGCAGGGCCGGACAGTGGTGGCGCATGCCTTTAATCCCAGCACTCGGGAGGCAGAGGCAGGTGGATTTCTAAGTTCAAGGCCAGCCTGGTCTACAGAGTGAGTTCCAGGACAGCCAGGGCTACACAGAGAAACCCTGTCTCGAAAAACCATAAAAAAAAAAAAAAAATGGCTCAGCAGGATGAGGTACCGCCTGACTTCAATCTCCAGGACCCACATGGTAGAAAAAGAGAACTGATTCCTGCCAGTTGTCCTGCCTTGTTTAGCCTCTTTAGGAGAAGATGTACCTCTTACTTTCATACCCACACATTGGCACACACACTATTTTTTTTTTTTAATGCAAAACCCAGATATTTTTAATAGCTTTATTTAACCATATTTCAAAATATGATCCACATTAAAAGTTATGAGATCTTTTGCCAGGAGGTGGGGGCGCACACCTTTAGTCTCAGCACTCATGAGGTAGAGGCAGGTTTGAGGCCAGCCTGGTCTACAGAGCAAGTTCTAGGACAGCTAAGGCTGTACAGAGAAACCCTATCTCAAAAAAACAAAACAAAAAGTTATGAGATCTTTTATATTCTGTGTTTTTCCTCCATTTGTTTTTGAAATCCAGTGTATATTTTACATATCTAATTGGACAGTTGCATTTCAAGGATTCAGCAGTCTCACGTTGCCACTGGACCATGAGGAGGCAGAAGAAAAATCAAATTTGTTCCATCTGAAGTGGTTTTTAAAAAGGGTAAGAAGAGAAGTAATCTGGGGAAGGGTGTGGAAGGAAGGGGTTGCAGTTCGCAGGGTAGCCAGGAAGGTGGG
>JADRCH010000328.1:192087-236758 GCA_019843965.1 Rhynchomys soricoides | reverse complement strand
GTGTGGAAGGAAGGGGTTGCAGTTCGCAGGGTAGCCAGGAAGGTGGGGAAGATGGACTATGAAGAAGAGTCAGGGGAGCTGGGAATAGTTCCATCCTTCGTTGTTTAGTATTGCCCTGTAGATCATGCAGGAATTATGGGTATGGGGTCAGGGAGACGGCTTAGTGGGTAAGAGGTTTACATGCAAGCAGGAGGACCTGAGTGCACATCCTGGTACACACATAAAAAGCCAAGTATGGCCTGTGTGTGTCTGTAACCACAATGCTGTGGGAAGCAGAGATGGGAAGATTGATGGGACTTGCTGGCTGCCAATCTAGCTCAAGATTCAAGGGAGACTCCGTCTCAAAGGAATAAGGCAGGCAGTGATAGAGAGCAGGATATCCATTGTGGGGGAGTGAATCGTGCCAAAAAACTTGGTAAGGTTGAGTGGGTTCAGAGACCCCAGCACCCATCTGAGGACTAGGTGTTTCCCTGCTCCCTCCCAGATTCCTGGCCTGGAACACATGACCACACTCCACACATAGGGATGTGACTGCCACATAGCACAAAACAGAGTTCTCCATGCTAATGAGGTCTCTAGATGGGCCCTGGGGATTTAGCCAAGCTTTCCTTCCCAGACATTCCTTCCTGTAAAAGGTATTTAATCTCTGGTCTACCCTGAGGAAGTGGTATGCACCCATTTTCCATGATGAACTGAATAAATTGGATAAGCATGGACTGTCTCTCTCATCAAGAACTCCCATGGGGACCATGGAGGGAGCCTTCATCTACAGAGCTTCAAAGTCTAAGTCTTCTGCAGAAGGCCCCTTCTCTCTAGCTGGAGTAGTCATGGTCATTGCCTTGTCACCCTCATCCCAGGCTTGTCATCCTCAGCCAACAGGCCCTGGATTCCCTGAGATTTCCTGTGGCTTCTGGATGTCAGGGAGTCAGGGAACCCAACTTCAGCCTCACTCAGTGACGTTTCTCACTCAGGCTAAGGCCCCCCAGCCTGTGCTGCATTCTCCCACCCCTGAGTGGTGCTTCTCGAAAGCCCATTACCCAGTGGTATGACATAGGGTAAAATGTAGTCTAGCATCTCCCTTTTCACCTGCTCGAGTATCATTCAGTGGCTAGACAGACCGTGGGACCACACCTGGCACCTACAATGTGGGGCATACCCAGCTGACACCCCACATGGCGACCTACACAGACCCACCTCGGAACTCCGGATTAAACAAAGACTGAATAACCCCTGGCACTAGACCAAAAGACTCAGGCCTTCCCACTCTAAAGACAGATACTTGGTCTTCTTCCCATTTTTGTTTTTGGGAGGAGCTACTGCACTGACCCCCATCTGAATCCAGACAGTCCAAGGAACTATAAACAACACTGAGGTGGAACCAGCTCCAGAGCCACAGCTGCTACTCCAGCCGGGCCAAGAACACATAATCCATTGCTTTCCTCTGACCTCTGCATATGTACATACATGTGGGCATGCAGTATACTTGCACGCAAAGATGAATGTGTCTCTTATTAACACTTCCCAATTGGAACTCGATGTTGGGCACTTAATAGTGGCTAGTTCACTGAAGGTCTGAATTTTTAATTATATTTATGTGTCTATGTTGGTGTGCTTGTGTGTTTATTCATACATACACACATACGGACACATGCATGTAGAGGCCAGAGATCCCTCTACTCATTCTTTTTTTTTTTAAATTTTAAAAAGATTTGTTTTTATGTCTGTGAATACACTGTTGCTATCTTCAGTCACACCAGAAGAGGGCCCCAGATCCATTACATATGGTTGTGAGCCACTATATGGTTGCTGGGAATTGAACTCAAGACCTCTGGAAGAGCAGTCAGTGCTCTTAACCGCTGAGCCATCTCTCCAGCCCCCTATTCTCATTCTTTATGTGCCGTCTGTCTTGTTTTTCTGAGACAGAGTATCTTCATTGGCCTAAAACTTCTTAGTTAGACTAGGTCTTGCCAGGGAGCTCCAGGGATCCACCTTTGTCTTAGGATTTCTGTTGCTGTGAAGTGATACCATGGCATGACAATTCTTAAACAGGAAAACATTTAGCCGGAGCTGGCTTACAATTCAGATTATGATCTTGGTGGGAAACATGGTGCTGAAGAGATAGCTGAGAGTTAGTTCTACATCTAGATCTGCAGGGAGTAGAAAGAAAGTGAGACACTGGGCCTGGCTCCAGCATTTGAGATCTCAAAGCTCTCCCCAGTGACTTACTTCCTCCAACAAAGCTACACCTACTCCCATACCTCCTAATAGTGCCACTCCCTAAGGGGCCATTTCATTCAAACCACATTTCACTCCTTGACCATGTAGTGTGATTTATCTTGTGGGCCTGGCTCTTTAAAGGATCCCCAGTTGCTAGTCAACTGGCCCTTTAAGAATGATGGCCCCAACCATAACCTTTAGTGTTGGTTGCCTCTTGAATTTCTGGGAACAGGATAGGATGTAAAAAAAGTCAGCTGAGGCTGAGAGGGATTGGGGGCTAGCAGGCTGAGAGGAGAAGGCAGTTGATGCAGAAGATATTGTTAGGAGACAGTTAAGCCAGGACACCCTGAGATGAGCAGGCTGATAGCTAATAGGCTGGAGAACAGTTGTAATTTGGAGCTGTTAGTACTGGGAAACCGGGAGAAGGAACTATTTAAGCAGACCGTTGGGGGAACTGAGGGAGGAACAGTTGTGAAGAACATTTGATTGGGAGAAACATTTGAAGGGGCTGGGCTGGAAACTAGGAGGAACAGTTTGGAAACATTTAGGTTCAGACACCCCTGCACCCCTTCCCCAGTCCTTCTTTCTCTCCTATCTAGTATTAGGGAGTGAAATGAGGAGGGGGAGAAAGAAAAAACAAAGACCACAAAGTATCAAACCAGCTGTAGACCACCATAGACTTGTAGCCATACCATAATGCAAAATGTATTCAGTTTAACTTCAAAAGTACCCATTTTCTGTAACAGTCTCAACACTGTTTAAAAATCCAAAGTGCAAAGTCTCTTCTGAGACTCCTGGTAACCTGAAAAATAAAATGGAAAACAAAAGCAGATCACGTACAACATGCAGTGATTCTGAAAGGGAGGGAAGGGAGCATGAGGAAATACTGAACCACCAAAGTGAGACCGAAAACCGGTTAGTGCAAACTCCATATCTGATGTCAAAGTGCATTTCAGATCTCCAACTCCTTTCAGTTTTGTTGATGGCAACACACTTTTCTTGGATTGATTCTACTCCCTGTTAACAGCTTTTCTCAGCGGGCATCATACGGTTCGGGCATCCCCAACATCTTGGGGTCTCCAAGGCAACACAGCCTCAACCTTCACAGTTTCGCACAGTAGCCTCTCTGAACCTCCATTCAGGGAAACCCAACCAGAGCCTGGCCTCAGCTGCTTTCCTTTGAGGGAGATTCTGTACCCTTTCCATACCTTTCCAAGTTCTGCTGCTTGCTTGGGCTGGCAGGAGGCCCTCTTGTTCAGTTACATCTGCATACGCTTTATGTTTTTGATGGTTTCCTTCACTGCTTAAGGGTTTCTTTCATTCCTTTTCACAAGTTGGAAGTTAGCTGGACAGATCTCTCCCCTGAGGCTACTTATTACTCCTTTTATTTCATTTAATCTGTTTATCTCCTTGAACGCAGGCCTTTGCTCCATCATACTGCCTAGTGCCCTTTTTCTCCTCAAAGTGTACATTTTGTATTTTTTTTTCTTCAGCATGCTCTTTTATGTGTGTCTATGCATCATGCTTGTCTGGTACCAACTGAGACTGTAAGAAGGCATGGGATCCCTGGTAGTTTGGGAGCACTGTGAGCCACTATGTATGTAGGTGCTAGGAATTAAACTTAGGTTCTCAGGAAGAACTGTCAGTGCTCTTAATAAACAGCGATTTTTTTTTCAGCCGCCATTTTGATCTTGGTATCATGTAGCCCAAGCTGGCATCAGACTTCATATGTAGCTAAGGATGACTTTGGACTCCTACTCCTACCTCAACCTCCCCAGAGTTGGGATTATACGTGTGTACTACTGTGCCTGGTTTTTCTTTACTTATATTCTATTGTGGGTTTTTTTTTTTGGTTTTTTTCTTTCTCCGGTCCAAAGATTTATTTATTTATTATATGTAAGTACAGTGTAGCTGTCTTCAGACACACCAGAAGAGGGCATCAGAGCTCATTACAGATGGTTGTGAGCCACCATGTGGTTGCTGGGATTTGTTTTTTGTTTTTTGTTTTTTTAAAGGACAAGATTTATTCCTTTTCCAAATGTTACAGTAAATCCAGGAGGAAGAATGGTATTAGCAGTTAAAAAAAAAAAGTACAAATCTGGGGTTTGGCCATTAAAAGTTATTTATAACAATGGGAAGAGAAAAAAAGACAAGTTATTTCATATTACAAGGTCCCTCCCTCCTGAAGCCTAATATTAGCTTAACAAGTCAGAGACATGGTTGATTTCACAAGCTGGAGGTTTGAACTTGATTAAGACATTTATAAAAACTCAGGCAGGGGCAATGTCCTCCCCAGCCCAGGTGCCACTAGGCACAGCACAAGAGACTAAGAATAGAACAGGGGAAAGGCTGGACACTCAGGGTTTGGGGGTAAAGCCCCCACTTCTGGCTCAGGGGGTTGAGAAGCAGGATAAACAAAACGAACTTGGAAAAGAACTGGAAACCCAGCAATTGCCTTCTGCAGGGATGGGGCTCGGGAAGGAGGTAGGGACAGGAGCATTTCACATCAGTAACTTAACTTGGGAAACCGTAAGGGACCATCTTCAACTGGCCTTAAGACCAAATGGCTGATGGGAGAATCCACAGGAGGGAGAAAAAGGAGCGTGGCTGGGAGGGAGCGACAAGCCCCTTCCTTTCTGGGCACAGGAAGGCCGGGGCACAAGGTCCAGGCAGTGACCTCACAAGGACAGCACAGTTTTTGCAGCTACTCATTTTGCTCAGCACTGGCAGATGTGGGGCCACTTTCTGGGCCCGAGGGGGTGGGTAGCTCTGCAGCCTGGGGCCCTGCCTCCTCTTCTGTGACTCCTCCCTTGGAGGCAGCACTAGCCTCTGCCTCCTTGGCCTGGGGCTCTTGGCTCTCAGTGGTGGCAGCGGCCTTCCCTTTTTGGGCAGTGCCCTCATCGCTGCAGGCACTGATATCCCCCTGCTCCTGCTCTTCCTCTGTTGGTGAGGAGGCTGAGGAATCACCCCCACCCTCCTTCCGATTTCTCTTGAAGGACAGGCCACTCAATTTGAAAGGCTTCTTGAAAGAATTTTTTTTTCTTCTTCTTCTTGGGGGTCTCCTTAGGGGCGACCTCCCCCTTGGCATCAGCTTCCTGGCTAGGGGGCGCTGGCTAGACGGCATCACCAGTAGCCCCAGCTGCCTCATCTGTTCCGTTCACGGGTGGTGACTCCCCTTCACCCTTGGGAGTTAAGTCTCCATTGCTTCTCAACGTGGCCATTCTCCTGTCCGTTGGCCTTTGCCGGGGAAGCACCCGCTGCCTCCTCGGCGGTCACGTCGCCCGGGGAAGCCTTAGAGTTCTGGCTGCCAATGATGGGGGTCTGCTGGGGGCGCCAGGAGCCACCCCACGCTGGCGCCGGAGAGGATAGTTCGGTTGGGAGGGCCCGGTGGGGAGACGGGTGGGGCCGCGTCCGAGGGGAAGGGGGGGGGCAAAGCGCGCTGCAACCCCCGCTCCGCAGCTGACCCGCTAGCTGTGCCCGCTGCTGCTGCGCTCCAATGCCTGGTTGCTGGGATTTGAACTCAGGACCTCCGGAAGAGCAGTCAGTGCTCTTAACCACTGAGCCATCTCTCCAGCACATACTAAAAGTAATGATTTATTGTAATTAATAGGCCAATATTGATGCCTTGTTTTTGATTGTTTAGAGTATTTTTCTCTAATATCTGTTTTCCAGGGTCCCACAGAGATTACAACATACAAATTAATTGTCCCATCTAGTTACTTCTTAGCTGTGACAGAATCACACCTTGCATGTTTGTGATGACCTTTACACTTTAAAGAAGTACAGGTCAGGTATTTTGTCCTTTGAAACTAGGTCTTTGTAGCTTAGAGCCATCTTGCTTTCTAGAACAAACCAGGTGAGTTTAGAACTCACAATCCTCTTGGGTGCTGGAATTATAAGTATGCCTCACTGCACCTGGCTGGTGAGTTATTTTGGAAGGTGTTTCTCTGTTAGAGTAGTCATAAGATAATGGATTATTGACTGAAAGATCAAATCAGCCAATCAATTTTCCACCCATCATATTATGTGTGTGCATGAATGTGGGAGACAAAGGCTGACATCTATTGTCATCATCAGTCACTCTCCATCTTTTTTTTTTTCCATTTTACTTTTTGAGATAAAGAGTCTCTTACTGAACCTGGAACTGACTGGTAGGCTAGGCTGGCCGGCCAATGAGGCCCAGGGATCCTCCATTGAGGGTCTCTGTCTCCTCAGTGTCAAGACTCTAATAGGTACGCACCACTGTGCCCAGTTTCTTATGTGGGTGTTGGGGATCTGAACTCAGGTCCTCGTGCTTGCACTAGCAGTATTTTACTGACTGAGTCATCTCCCCAGTGCCCTCATATAGTAAGGTACATTCGTCAACATCAACATTATTTGGTTGGTTGGTTTTGCTAGAGCCTTCAGCATGCTAAGTTATTAGTCAGGGTTCCCTAGAGTAGCAGACAGAATCTCTTTTTCTATATATACACGTAAAATGGGGAGTTATTAGATTCACATGCTGTGGTCCAACTAATCTGACAATGACAGGCTATGAATGGAGAGTTAGGTATTAGAACTTGCTCAGTCCTCAAGGCTGGATGTCTCAACTGACCTTCAGAAGATGTTGGAATCCCCCAAATCCCAAAGAAGTCGGTAGGCTCAAATGCCGGTGAGGGAATGGACTTGCTAGCAAGGCAAGAGCAAGCTGACAAAGAGCAAAAACTTCCTTCTTCCATGTCCTTGTATAGGCTTCCAGCAGGCGTGGCTCAAATTAAAGGTGTGTCTTCCCACCTCAAGATCCGAATTAACGATGTGCGTCTTCCTGTCTCAAAGGTCAAGACTAGAAGTGGAGTTACCTACTTCAAGCCAAGCAAAAAGTCTCTCTCAGGTGTGCCCTCCATTTCTGGATTGTAGTTTATTCCAGATGTAGTCAGGTTGACAACCAAGAATAGCTATCATGTGACCTTCTGACCTTCACAAGTACCTGCACTTACTTGTACATGCACATACACAGAAATGTGCATATATGTAATTTAAAAAAATAATAATGATTAAAAAAAGTCAATGTGGAAAGAACCAGCCCACTGTGGGTGACACCAATCACTACGCAGAGGTCCTAAAGAAATTGAGCCATGCTCAAGCAATCAAGTAAGTGTGCATGCGTTCTTTGTGCTCTTCATTGTGGATGTGATAATCAGCTGTCTGAAGTTCCTGCCTTCACTTCTCCACAATGATCAACTACAATCCATTCTCTGCTTTTACTATAACTGAGTACTATTTCATTTTGTTGTTCAAACGGTCCTGATTTTGGCCATTAGAATTTCTTCCAGTTGATTTGTTATGGTCCTTGAACATTATTACCAACGTGTTCAGGTTCCTGGACACGTCTAACTCTAGCATTGCCAGACCGTACAGGCTCTATTATATACTTCTTGCCTAAGTACTGGAATAAACCATTCCTCCAAGAAGTCTTAGATTTTGTGTAAGAGAATGATATTAGAAATTAAGATGAAGGCCAGTGAGATGGCTCAGTATGTGGAAGACTTACTGCCCAAGTCTAATGGCCTGAATTTGGTTCCTGCAAGCCATATAGAGATAGAAGGAGAGAACTGACCTCACAAACTTGCCTTCTGACCTCTACAAGTATGCCATGTTATGTGTGGCTACCTGCCCACACAGACCAGATATGTATACATACACAGTACTTTTTCCTTTTATACAGGGTCTATCAATCTATTTATCTATCTATCTATCTATCTATCTTCATATATTCATTCCTGGATGGCCTAGAATTTGTTATGTAGAACAGGCTGGACTTGAACTCACAAAAATCTACATGCCTTTGCCTTTCTAAGTGTTGGGATTATATGTGTGCATTACTACGCTCAATTATATTTTTTAATTAAAAACTTGAAATGCGATATGAGCTACAAGAGCATGAACTGCTAATTTATATTGTTTCTTTTATACCAATACTTGGTTGTTGTTTTGATTCTGGGGCTGGAACCAGGACTTTGTGCCTGCTAGACAAGTACTCACAGTCCCAGCTCTCACCACAGCTCTTTTAATCATCTCTATCACACCAGGTCTGGTCACTCAACTTCGGGGATATAGCAATAACCATACAAGGTGTGGCATCTAGCTATATGTCAGCCCTTAGAGACATGAGGGCAGCTCCAACATTTGGAGGAGGAATGGTGGCAATGCTTCCTGAAGCTCCCTGAGAACGAGAAACCCTGGGACAGAGCCTGACCAAGTGTTTATTACATTTTTCGCCATCATTCTGGGGAATCAATCCCAAAGCCCTACTGTTGAATAACTGTTTCCTCCAGATTGAAACATTCACTCCTGTACGGAAAAGGGAAGCTCATAAAACTTAGAAAGTAAAGGAAACTTCCAAGTCTCAGGAAGAGCTTGCAACCTAGAAGAGTCACAAGGAACTTCACTGGGCTACAGAAACAGTAACAGTTACTGTGGAGAGGAAAGGAAAGTGTTTTGTGGCTGAACTAAGCTGTCTTTAGGTCATTAGAGTCCCAGGCCTGCAGTTTTTATGAGTCATCATGTGCTAGGTGAGCTTTTCAGTGACCTGGATGACTCTGAGCCATCTAGCTCCAGTAAGTAACCTAACCCTGGTTCGAGCTAGACTTGGGTAGAATTATTTCTACACACTGGTACCCTATCTAGAATGAATAGACAATTGTCCCTCTTGGCTCAGGAAGTCACAAAACACCTGTTCATGTTGGGCAAGTGCTCTACCACTGAGCCGTATTCCCAGTCTCTTGTTTTCTATTTCATTTTTTTCTGGTTAGTGTCAGCCATTGGGTAAGAAAAAGCTGACCATGAGGTCTGGCCCAGGTTTTCCTTGCTGTACCCTCCATATCACAGTCCCTTCAGCATAAGCTCTGCACTGCTTGTAAGGTTAGTAGATGGCTGAGGACTTTTGTTTTTGAAAGATTTGTATGCATGTGTCTCTGTAAATGTATGCCCACATCTGTGTACGAATGGAGGCCAAAAGAGGCTATCAGGTTTCCTTCCACTCTGCCTATGGTCTTTCCCTGAACCTGGGGCTTTTGTTTGTTTTTCAGCTGGACAGAATCTAGCAAGGTGTAGTGATCTCCCGTCTCTGCCTCATGTAGGACTGGGGTTGTAGCATGTGTTGGATGCCCAGCTCGTTACGTGGGTGTTGGATCCACATGATTATGCAACAGGTATTCTAAACTACAAAATCACCTTCAGCCCAGAGGGGTTTTTGTTTTGTTTTATTTTTTCTTTTCTTTCTCTCTCTCTTTTTTTTTTTTTTGAGACAAGATCTTATGCCTTGAACTTGCTAAGAAGCCAAGAATGCCCTTGAACTCAGGGTTGGTCCCCCTGCCTTCAGCTCCCTGGTGCTAGGATGCATGTACCACTGCGCTTGGCCAGAGATGACTAAGTCTCGATGCCTCCTTTGAGAATATCTTTGCTCTCAGATACACTCTTCGTGTAGGGAAGCATCTGGGCTCAGTCAACGCATAAGGGATGCTTTTGTATTAGCTGTCTCCTCCAGATTAAAGTACTCCTCCTGGGGGAAGAAGGGAGGCTCATAAAACTCAGGAAGTAAATAAGACCTCTCACCTGAGGTTGTAGAAGGAATAACAGTTGTACACACAGGGACCCAGGATTCCACCTGTAGCACCACCACCAAAACTCATGAGGGAGGGCCCACCAGGCAGAGAAGTAGGATGCTTGGGACCCAGACAAAGACTGGTAAGAACAAAACAAAATGGATACCAGGGGCTGCAGATAGGGCTCAGTGGTTATAGCACTTGCTGGACAGTTGTTAGGAACAGAGTTTGAATCCCTAGTACCCAAATAAATGCCAACTGGATGGGGCCAGCACCTCGTAATCTCAGCTTTGGAAGGTGGAGACAGAATCAGCAGCGCAAACTAATGAGGTCTGGTTTGATTGAGAGCTCTGTCTATGGTTCTCAACATCAATGTGGGCCTCCACATGCACGTATGTGAGCTCATACAAGCAAACATGTATACATGTACATACACACATACATACATATATGAAAGAAGGGGGAGGAAACACCTATTCAGGAAGTTTATCCTACAAAAGAAATTCAGGTAGTGGGTAGAGAGAATGGTGAAGACACCGGTCATCTGCTTTGAAGAGTCACAGAGAAGAAGCTGGAGAAGTTACGTTGTGATTCTAAAGACAAGAAAAGACTAAGCTTTACAGTCATTTTTAAGATTTTTTTTTTTAAGTGGTCAGTGGGTGGTGGTGGTGCATGCCTTTAATCCTAGCACTTAGGAGTTAGGCAGGCAGATCTCTGAATCTGAGGCCAGACTGATCTACAGAGCTCGTTTCAGGACAGCTAGGACTGCACAAGGAAACTGTCTTAAAGGGAAAAAAAAGTGTGTACATGTGTAGTTGTCTGAGGGCAGAAGAGGGTAAATAAGTACTGGAGCTAGGGTTATGAGTGGCTGTGAGCCACCTAATGTGGGTGCTGGGCTTCTGCAGGAACAGCGAGCCCTCTTAACCACTAAGCTATCTCTTTAACCCCAGGTCCTACATTTTTCTAAATCATGTGGTTGCCCTAGGAACAGGAAACATGCCCACAAAGCCTCGGATATTTTCTGTCAACTCCTTTCAAGAAAGCTGTGGATATTTGTTTGTATTAGTTTTCTGTCACTGACAAAATGCCTGAGATGAGCATTTTTGATAGAGGAAAGGTTTACTTTGGCTTTTGGGTTTCAGTCCATGATCCCTTGTTTCTGGCCTGTGGTGAGGGCAGAAGATCATGGTGGAAAACATGCAGTGGAACACAGCTGCCCATCTCATAGCAGCCAGGAGAGGGAGAGACAGAACAAGGGAGCAGGTACAACATCTACCCTTAGTGACCTGCTTTCTCCAACTAGGTCCTACCTCCTATCAGCCCTATCAGTTTCTAATGGCTCATTCAGATGTGAACCTATCAATGGATAGGAACATGAGGAACCAGTGATGAAGTCAGAGTCTCCATGGTCCATTTTGTTCTCCCAAGTCCTAACTCTCAACATTACTGCATAGGGAAACTTTGAAGATAGGAACTTTGGGGGCACTGTAGAGGTGGCTCAGTTTGAGCCAAAAGTGCTTGCTATACAAACAGGACACTGGTTGGATCACCAGTGTCCATTAAAAAAAAAAAAGTAAAATCCTCAGAGCTGGATATGTTGACCTATGCTTATGATCTCAGTGTTCAGAAGGTAGAGGCATGATGGTTGCTAAAATCTCCAGACTGTCCATGGGTTTGTAGTGAGACCTCATGTTCAAAGGGTAAGAACAAACAAAACAACCCAGGAGCAGCAGCCAGGTATTGTGAACCCAAGTCAGTACTGAGAAGACAGGAATGTCTCTGTGGCTTGGTGTCCAAGCAGGCTAGCCAAACAGTGAAAAGCCCTTTCTTTCACACACACCAAATGAACAAAAATGGCTAGGCAAGATGCCTCATGCTTTTAACACAAACACTTGGGAGGTACAAGCAAATGGAATTCTGAGTTCAGTGCCAGCCAAGGATACACAATGAGACTCTATCTCAAAAACCAAAAAAACAAGGTTGAGAGTGATTGGGGTAAATACCCAATGTTGGCCTGTAGCTTCCACATACATGTGCACACATACACAGTGCTGTAATTGGTTTGGGGTCGAATAAGAAAACTTGCATCTGTGTATTAGGTAGCCAACCAGAAAGAGGAAGGAAAGCTCTAGGAAAAACAAGCCAGAGCTGGCTCCACTGTTTTCCTAGGCAACACAGTAGGGCTGTCCTTGATGGTGGGAGCTAGCCCCAAGGGCATAGGCTAAGGGCACCCTTAGACTGCCATGGGGTAGCTTGGGAGATGGAGAGGCTCCCTCACTCCCTTACCTCTCATTGCCTTTGAGCTGGCCCTGCACCCCACCTGGGCAGCACAGTAGAGCTGACCCTTGTGGTAAAGGTGTTGGTAGGCTGGCCCAAATATGAGAACAGGAAAGCTGATCCTACCCCTTGCTGGGTGTGGCGCCGGGTGAGCTAGCCAGGGCAGTGCTGGAGAGCTCTCCCTGATGGTGTGTGTACAAGAAAGCTGGTGGACTGACCCACTCAGCTACCTCCCAGGCCCACATCCAGGGCCTACCCCACATATGATCTGCTGATGCTCCTGAAAGGGCCGGTCCTGTAGATCCAAAGTTGCAGGATCTCCATAACACAGGGCAACAACAGCATATCTGGGAGGAGTGCCTGTGAAGATAACAGTATTGACAGTGTAGCAGAAGACAGAGTCCTCAGAACAGACCAATGGCTCACTGCAATGAACATTTGCCAGTAAAGAAGTGTGGACAAAAGGGAGTACTGTGGGACACACTACAGCTTCCGTGGCAAGTTTTTCTTTTTAATTCTAATTTTATTTGGGGGGAGGTTTGCAAGGGTGGCTATGGAGGGATGGGGAGATGAGTAGGATTGAGATGTATGAAGTGAAAATCATAAGGAATAAAAAGTAAAGCAAACAAACCGAGCCAGTCTTGGGTCCCACGTAGCACCTCCTGCGCCCCACCCCCATCTCCACCCCTCCAGGAATACGCACGAGGCACCTTTGCTCTTTTAATAAGCTCAGCAGCTGTTAGTAATTACACCTTCACTTGTAATCGTCATCTAATTGTTACAGACTGAATTGTGGGTATGTGCAGCTTCGAAAAACCCTCTTCCTGCTCTTGAAAGGAGACCTTAGTGTATCCTAGTGGTGGGTAAAGGGAAAAGAAACGCTAGACTTAGACCTGTCAGTCCAGGAGCTAGAGGCAGCCATTTGTTGATATCGCTTCGCTTAATCCGCCCCCCATTCAGAGATTATTTTGCTTCTGCTTTCTAAAACTTTAAATTTTATGCGTGTCATAGTGCATGTGGTAAAGTCAGAGGACACCTTAGAGGAGTCAGTTCCATCCTGTGTGTTCTTGGGACAAACTGGAACCATCAGGTTTGGCAGTAAGAACTTTAATCCTGCATTTGCTTTTTTTATTATTAAATTTACTCACTTTATATCCCAATATCACCCCACCTCCTCCAAGTACCCCTTCACACAAATCCCCTATGCCACCTTCCCTTTATTCTTTCAAAGGAGGAGTACCTTCTGGGTGTTGGTTCCCCAAGCTAACACTCACCCCGCCCCACACACACACATCAAGTTGCTGCAGGACTAGGTGCATCCACAGGCAGGCAGGCAACAGACTCAGGGACTGTTCTCACTTCTAGTTGGTGGGGAACCCACATGAAGACCAAGCTGCTCATATGCTACATATGTGCAGTGGGGCTAGATTCAGCCTGGGCACTCTTTGGTGGGTGATTCAGGCTCTGGGAACCCCCAAGTGTCCAGGTTAGTTGACTCTGTTGGTCTTCCTACGGAGTTCCGGTCCTCTTCAGGTCCGGTCCGCCAATCTGTTGGTCTTCCTACGGAGTTCCGGTCCTCTTCAGGTCCGGTCCGCCAATCCTCCCAGCTCTTCTGTAAGATTCCCCTAGCTCTTCTAATATTTGGCTGCGGGTCTCTGCATCTCTTTCCATTGGCTGCTGGGTGGAGCCTCTCAGAGAGGACAGTTAAATGCTAGACTGCAAACACAACAGTATCATTAGTAGTGTCAGGGATTGACTCTTGCCATGGATGGGTCTCAGATATAGGGAGAGCTGATGTGATGGTTTGTATATGCTTGGCCCAAGGAGTGGCACTATTTGAAGGTGTGACCTTGTTGGAGTGGGTGTGTCACGGTGTGTGTGGGCTTTAATACCCTAGTCCTACCTGCCTGGAAGCCAGTATTCTAGCAACCTTCAGATGAAGATGTAGAACTCTTAGCTCCCTGCTGCCAGCCCTGAAGAGGTGGACTGAGCTTTTTTCCCACACTCTCCTCCCTCCAGCCCCACTCGCCCCCCCCCCCCCCCCCCCCCCCCCGCCCAATGTAAGTACACTGTAGTTATCTTCAGACGCACCAGTAGGGGGCATCAGATCTCATTATAGGTGGTTATGAGCCATCATGTGATTGCTGGGATTTGAACTCAGGACCTCCGGAAGAGCAGTCAGTGCTCTTAACCGCTGAGCCATCTCTCCAGCCCTGGACTGAGCTTTGAACCAAAGGATGCAGGACTTCTAGAGGCCAGAAAAGGCAGACAGTGTTACTGTCTAGAGCCTACAGAAGGGATTAACCCTGCCAGTACCTTGATTTTAGCCTGTGGGGCTTAGACATTAGTTATTCCTGGGAGTCAGACATTAACAGATGTCTACTTACCCTAAAAAGGGAAGCAACAATAGACCAGAGTAAAGATACTACCATTGTCCAAGTTGGTAAACCAGTGAGTTTTAGTGGGGTTACTTAAGGAGCAGGAACGACTCGGACAGCTGGATCACCAAAAAGCCCACCTCCACATGGATGACACAACAGATTGGAGACTCTGCCCCTCTTCTAGGCGGCCTGGGTTGGTCTGAGAATGTCTCAGCAGTCTGTTTGTGGTTGGGAAGGGAAGGTTCTAGTAAGTGGCCAGTTTCAAGAACTTCCTGAAGCCATTTAGTTGTTTACTTCCTGAACTTAAGGAGTTTACCTGCAGGATGGAATGTTTCACCTCACCTTGCATGTCCAGTGTCATAAGTTTTCCTCCAAAATGGAAAGTTTTAATCTGAAAAAAAAAAAAAAACCCTGCTATATACAGTCTGACAACACATAGTTTGGTATTTCTGATATTTATGATTGTTGTAAGATAATAAAGACCCACTGAAATCATCCAAGATTGTAATTTATTCTAACAACACGTGGAAATTACATGAAATGAAAACTTCAGTGTCCATAAACCAACAAACAGTGACTATCAAAACATATTTGTCAAGCCAGGGATGGTGGTGTAAGCCCATAACCCAGATTCTTGGGAGATGGAGGGGGGGGATTAAGATCCTTCTGGGCTGCATAGCCAGTTTGAAGCCAGTCTGTACTATATGAGACTCCAAAAATTTAAAAAACAAAAGCCAATACATTAAAAACGTTTAAAAATTGCCTTTTGGCTGAGAAAAAAAATTCTGAAATAGGAGACATGGGTTACGGAGATGGTTCCATTGATAAATTATTAGTCATGAATACCTGAGGACCTGAGATCAGGTCCTCCAGCACTTATGCAAAAAAAAAAAGCTAGATGTAGTGTCTGGGGAGGCCGAGTCAGGGAGCAACCTGGAGCTTATTAGCCTACTAGGCTATTTGGTGAGCTTCAGGTTTGATGAGAGACCCTGCACCAAAAAAGAAGGTAAAGATTGAAGGGGCCCTGGTAGGGCTTGCCCTTACCCTCTACTTCCCTCTGCCTTGCTTAAAACCATAGATTATGTTCCTGAAGAAAGTCACCAAGGTCTGTTCCCCTATTTGGCTGCTTCTTCCTCTTGAGGCTGACCACCAAGGTCCAGCTATCAAAGTATATAATTCCAGTAATCAAAAGTGCCTTTGGCTCACCTAATTAACATCTCCAATTAAAATTAATTACCTCATCCTATCACGGGGTCTCTCATTTATCTTTATAAATTGCCATTTGCCTGTGGCTTACATCTGTATCCTCTCTATCCAGAGAGTCCTTCATTCCTCCAGGAACCCACGCCCCCTTTACTTTGATCCCTTCTCCTCCCTCTTTATCTCATGTCTTTGTCTCTTATTCTCTGTCCCTCTGGGGCAAATACATCATTATGCTGAGAACTTGGTCTTGGGGGTCCTGAGCCAATACTGTTCCTTACAAAGATCAATTAAGTCATCTGAGTACTCCACACACAAGTAATTGGAGGGGACAGTTTTGGAGAGATGGCTGAGCAGTCAAGAGCAAGTACTACTCAGTCATGGGGGCAAGAGTTCACATCACAGCACCCAGGTATCTTCTAACCTCCAAGGACATCCACACACATGTACATAGATGCACATGTACATGCATGCACACATAAATAAAAATAAAGGAAAGTCTTAATTTGTGGTTTAAAGACAGTCTCCTGAATCCCAGGCTGTATCAAAGTCTTTGTAATAAAGATCAGTGTAAAACACTGATCCTGCTTCTGAAATCATAAGCTTGTATTACCATCCCCAACATGAAGAGTTTTTTTTCCCCAGTAAGGAAAGCAAGAGTCGTAATTGCTAATCTTTGTTGTCAGTGACACACATGGAAGACAGCTTCAAGTGAATAACTGCCACCATCAGATTGACCTGTGGGCATGTTTGTGTGGCGTTTTCTTGGTTGAAAATTGATGTAGGAGAGCCCAGCCCATGGTGGTTAGTACCATCTCTGGGAAGGTGGGCTTGTACCATATAAGAGAATAGCTGAGGATAAACCCGAAAACAAGCCTTAAGCTTAGAAATCAGCAACTGGTGTCTTGAGGTTCTTTCCTGTGATCCACCTTGTGAAGTAGAGGTCACAGACCCAGAGGGAAGGGTGACTTATCAGGTAGACAAAAAGATGACTAAGGTTCTGTCCTCCTTAGTTTTTATTGTCAGCTTGACGCAAGCTAGGGTCATCTGAGAAGGAGAGAGCCTCAACAAAAGAATTGCCTCGATCAGAATAACCTATGACCATGACTGTGAGAGATTATCTTAACTGGTGATTGATATGGGAAGGCAATGCCCACTGTGGGCAGCCCCATTCCTAGGCAAGTAGGCATGTACTGTATTAAAAAGAGAAAGAAAGAGAGAGAGAGAGAGAGAGAGAGAGAGAGAGAGAGAGAGAGAGAGAGAGCAGGAAGCAATCCAGTAATAAATGTTCCTCCATGATTTCTATTTGAGTTTCTGCCTTGGCTTTCACCTAGAAGTATAAGGAATATAAAATTTCTTCCCCAAATTGTTTTTGACTGGAGTATTTTATCCAAGCAACAGAAAAGGTAAACTAAAACACAATTCAAGCAGACAACGCTGCCTAAGGAGGAGGGAGGGTGGAACCAGGGACTATGCAAACCAGGCATGGATGTCAAAACAGAAGAAGTAGTGGTCAGGTGAGGTGGCTTAGCAGATAAGGGTGCTTGCTATACAGGTCTCACAGCCCAGGTTTCATCCCCGGAGCCATGTAAAGCTGGGAGTAAGGGAATTTTTCTATGACCTCACCATGTGTACCTACAAACATAAGGCACATAAAGTTTTTAAAATGAGGGGAAGCAAGAGAGCGCTGGAAGTGTGTGTGGAGAGGAGATCAATTTTATGTGTTCACTAGATAGGATCCAGGTGACTTGGTGACCAACCAGCCTATAGAGAGGAGGCAGCAACCAGATACAGTGATGTCATTCTGTCTGAACTATTTGTGGAACGCTATATATGAGCTAGCTAATTTGAATCTTCAAGAAGGCTTGGGAGATTGCCCATTTAGTAAAGTAGAAGTGTGAGGACCTGAGTTTAGATCCCCAGAACCCACATAAAGCTGAACACAATAGTGCATATCTGCAATAACAGCACTTTACACTGAGATGAGAGGCAGAGACAGAACAAACTCCCAAAGCTCTTAGGTCACCTAGCCTAGAGTAGGGTTTCAAATGAAGTGTGTCCGAGTGGACTCAAGTATTTGAACATTTGGTTCCTAGTTGGTGATGCTGTTTGGGGAGGTTTTGAAACCTTCAGGAATTAAGAGTCACACTGGGGGGTGGGACTTGAGGGTTAATAGGCTTGCCTCATTTGTAGATCCAACCTTTCTGATGTCCTGTTTAAAAGTGAGATGTGATCTCCCAGCTTCTTGCTCCTGTGGTTGTGCCTTCTCCATCTTTAGAGACACCTACCCCTCTCAAACTATAAGCCAAAGTAACTCTTCTATAACAACTTGTCTATAAGTTGGTTTTGGTCATGGTATTTTATCATAGCAACAGAAAACTATTATACCTGCTATATGCAGCAATGAACAAGGGACCCTGTCTCAGATAAGATGAACCAACATCCAAGGTTGTCACTTGACACACACACTTAAACATGCATGCACATACAATGATTTTTTTAGAAATGTGGGTGTGAAGAGTACCTGAGATGGCTCAGCAGGTAAAGGTGCTTGCTGCCAATCCTAGCCACCTAAATTTTATCCCCTGAATCCACATGGTGAAAAGAGAGGACTGGCTCGGGCAAGTTGTCCTCAGATATCCTCATTGCAGACACACAAAATATAAATAAATGAAATAGAAAAATATTTCACCTTGAAAGTAAACTAAGGTCACTGAGCCAACCATCTTGGGAAGCTCATTCCAGGGCTTCTTCACAGTCATAGGCATTTCATCTCTTTGGGGTCAAGAGTGGCAGCACCACAAACTGACCCATGTTGCTGTGGACCTTAAGGACAGTGACCCTATTCACTCTTAGCAATTCCTGAGTAGACCATAAATCAATAAACCACACCTTCACCCTTCCTGCCTCTATGCAGACTCACTGTCCGTAGGAAGGGCCACCAACTACCACTTTCTCTTTCAAATTTGTTTTATTTTGTACCCCTCCTTTTGTGTTCTTGAGTATATGAAGGTATCCACATGTGTGTGCGCGTGCGCGTGAAGACAAGAGGTCAAAAGGTGCCATATACCTTATTTATTGAGACAGAAACTCTTTTTTTTTTTTTTTCGAGACAGGGTTTCTCTGTGTAGCCCTGGCTGTCCTGGAACTCACTCTGTAGATCAGGCTGGCCTCGAACTCAGAAATCCACCTGCCTCTGCCTCCCAAGTGCTGGGATTAAAGGCGTGCGCCACCACTGCCCGGCTGAGACAGAAACTCTTATTGGGTCCTGGTGAAGGGGTGGTTCTGATGCTAAGGTCCTGTTCCCCAATTGGTTCTTGATCTGTCAGTAATGAAAACCATGGGCCAACTGCTGGGTGGAAGGAAAAGGCCTGACTGAAGGAAAAGAGAGTTGCAAGGGTGGAGAGGAAAGTTCTGGAGGCTTCTGATGGAGTAAAGTTGGCCAGCTGTGAGGTCTTGGGTGGACTGATGGCCAGTGGCTGCTCCTACAGGTGAGCGGTGGGGATGTAATTAGCAGTTAAAGATTAGGGCAGGTGGGAGAATATTATTAATGGCATGTTTTTCCAGGCGGGAGATAGTAGCACCCAGCAACTGTGCCAAGAAGGTGAGTTAAAAAGGAAGATCTCTCTCTCTCTCTCTCTCTCTCTCTCTCTCTCTCTCTCTCTCTGTGTGTGTGTGTGTGTGTGTGTGTTTTATCCATGGATTCAAGGGAAGCTGGGTGGAAGCTGGAAGCACAAACCATTCATGGACCGTAGGCGGGGTAGCGCAAAATTACACAAAACAGATGACGTGCAACGTGGAATCCACTATAATTTAAAAATTCTCAGTTTGATCACATACACAGTGCTACAACTCGAGGAAAAGGGAATATTGGTTTCTCAGCAAGCAGAGTGGAGTCGCGTGTGGCTCCAGCCACACAAAGGAGCTCAGGCTCACCTCAAAGAGATTGGGAGCCCCTGCTGTGCAGAGACAAGCTGCTCAGAGGAAGGCAGAGAGAGGCAGACAGTGAAGCTACTGGACTCCAACAAGCAGACAAAGGATAGAGATAAATGAAATTTGATTTGTTTTTAAGGATAGAAGAAAGTATAATGATAATTGTTTAAATTATCTTAAGTATACAGAGATTATTAAGCTCCACAGAAGGGAGAAGTTAGGGGGACTGAAAAACAATGCTTTAGAGAAGATTTGAAAAGGTCTTGCCAGGATATACTCAAATTCTTTGAATGTGGGCTCCACCGGAATTCTAGGATCGATTCCTGGTATGACAGATTAGAAGTCTAAGAATAGGTTTATACGTTAAGCAGAAGGGAATTTAATTATAGATATTGAGGCATTTGATCTTAAAAAATTAGATCGAAGCTGGGGGATAGGGTACCTAGCCTATCTCAGACAGTAGGAATTTAGACCTTGAGAATAATATAAAGAGAGAGCCTGGAAATAGGCTCACACAGTAAGTAGACAGAGATATCAAATACATAATTAAGGCCTTGATCTCATGGAAGGTCGGGACAGGGGACAGTAGAAGCACTGTCTCAACAGACAATATTTGTTTTAATTGCTTTATCAAAATGAATGTGATTTTGAGTTTGGTAGTTATATTAAAATTCCTCTGGGAGAGAGGTCAAGCTAAATGTTTAATGATTTCTGGTTACTGGACCAAGGACATGCTATTTTGGGAGAAAGCTTCTGCATTTGTGTTTATAGTGGTGGGTACTTACCTAGCATATTTGCGTCTCTGGGCACCATTCCCAACACTGAAAACAAAAATGAAGATTAAAAAAGATCATTGTATAACATCTGAAATGTAAATGAAAAAAATATCCAATAAAAATAAAAAAAGAGAGATGAGAAAGAAAAAAAAGATCATTGCAGAGCTGGCCTGTGCACACCTATTAAATACCAGCTACTCAAAGGCTGAGGCACAAGGATAGTTAAAGCCTAGTGTGGTGGTTTGAATATGCTCAGCCCAGGGAGTGGCACTGTTAGGAGGTGTGGCCTTGTTGGAGTGTGTGTGGCCTTGTTGGAGGAGGTGTGTCACTGTGGGCGTGGTCTTTGAGACCACCCTCCTATCTCCTAGCTGACTGAGGACAGACTACTCATGGCTTCCTTCGGATGAAGATGTAGAACTCTTGGTTCCTCCAGCACCATGCCTGCCTGTGCTTCCTGCCATGATGATAATGGACTGAACCTCTGAATCTGTAAGCCAGCCCCAATTAAATGTTGTCCTTTATAAGAGTTGCCTTGGTCATGGTGTCTGTTTACAGCACCCAATCTAGGACAGCTAGCCTGTCTGTCCAACAGTGAGATTTTTTTCTATGTATCTACTTATTTACTGCTTTGTTTATTTGAGATAGGGTTTCATGTAGCACAGAATGACCTCAAACACTATGTAGATGATCTTGAATTTCTTATCCTCCTGTTTCTACTCTTTTTTTTTTTCTTCTCGATCCGCCCCACTCGATCCAGCCCAAGGATTTATTTATTTATTTATGTAAATACACTGTAGTTGTCTTCAGACATACCAAAGAGGGCATCAGATCTCATTACAGATGGTTATGAGCTACCATGGGGTTGCTGGGATTTGAACTCAGGCCCTCTTGAAGAGCAGTTGGCACTCTTAACCGCTGAGCCATCTCTCCAGCACATTTCTACTTCTTAAGTGCTAGTAGGAATGAGATTCTCCCCGTGTGTGTGTGAGAGATGGACACACTTGCACCACAGCACATATGTGGAGAGCAGAAGACAACCTTCAACATCAGTACTTGTGGATTGCCTTGGTGCTGTTTGTATTTTAAAGCTAATTCTGTCCCTTGAAGAGGGGCTCCCCCCCTCCGACAGACAAGGAGTGGATCACTCAGGTGATTCCATGTGAACCTTCTCCCCATTTTAGCTGGTCAGATAAAGGCTAGAGCCTGTAATTGGTCAGTGGAAGGGAAAGATCAGGCTGGAAGATTTAGGGAAGGAGAGGGAGGAGGAAGAAGTAGACGGAGGGATGGAAAGAGAAGAAGATGAAGGAAGAGGAGGTGGAAGATGGAGCAGAACCATGCAGCCTGGAGGAGCCGCAAGTAGCAAGGGGTCTCACAGCTGGGGACTAGAATAATGAAGTAGTATACCTGCCCAATCTAGGCGTGCAGCTTATTTCTTTAAAAAAAGGAGGGAGTAGACGGACATTTTCGGTATCAGGCAAGGAGGAACCTGTGGGATGGAAGTGGAGCCAGCGGTGTTCTCAGAGCATAGGGTACTCCCAGCATTTGTGGAAGAGGCATTGGCTAGCAGGTGGGTGGCTGCTGGTCCTAGAGCCTAGCCGGACCAAGCATGGGCTTTTTTTAAATCACAGGCAAAAGTACTTACCTTTTACATTGTTACAGATTTCTTTGTTGTTTTCCCGCAGTGTACACCAGGCTAGCTGGACCATGAGCTTCAGTGGATTCTCATGTCTTCACCTCTATCACCATAGGAGGGCTGAGATTTCAGACATTTGAGATCTGTGTTTTTATATGGGTTTTCAGGATTTGAATTCAAGTCTTCACACTTGTGTGGCAGTGCTTCATTGGCCGTAGCCTCCATCCAAGAAAAGCAATGGTCAGTCTAGGGCAGGATATCCTTGAAAGCCAGTGTCAGAGGGATGGTAGGGGCAACCATATTGGGTTCCTAGCAAACGGAGTCACGTAGAGAGTGCCCATAAACCAGGTCCTTGGGCCTTAACCAAGGGCTTTTAAGGCAACTGGAGAAAACCCCTTTCTCTCTCCTCTTCCAGTTGCCAGGCAACCATTGTGCTTCTGGACCACAGCAAAATGCAGATGCTTTAAGAACATATATAGACTGAAAGTGAAGGTATAGAAAAACGCATTTCTTCTAAATGGAACCTAAGAGAGAAAAAGGTAGCTATCCTTACATCACATAAACAGACCTGAAGTCAAGCATTGTAAAATAAGCCCAAGAAGGTTATTTATGTTCATTGTGTTTTGTCTGTCTAATATGTCCATTGCTGAAAATGGATATTGGTGTACTCTCATAATATTGCTTTATTTATCTTTAAATTTTAAAAATTCTATTTGTGTGTGTGTGTGTGTGTGTGTGTTGTGCATATGTACATGCACAAATAGGCTCACAAAGGGGTCAGCTCCTCAAGGGGCTATGGGAAATGCATATACTGATGTATATTTAGCAATATTAATAGAACTGAAGGAAGACATAAGCTCTAAATCGATGTGAGGGCTGGGGAGATGGCCAAGTGGCTAAAGTGTTTGCCATGCAAGTGTGAGAACTAGAATTTTGATTCCCAGAATCCACATAAAATGCCAGGTCTGTATGGCAGCCCAGTGTTAATTTCAGTCTTAGAGGGTAGAGACAGGATCCTCAGAGCAAGCCATTGAGCAAGAATAGTAGTGTTAGTGAGCTCTGGGTTTGGTTGAGAGACAGTACCTCAATGAATAACATGGAAGAGTTATTTCCTACATCAACTTCAGGCCTGTACACGCACTCATGCTTACATATGCACGCATAAATATAAGTGCCCATACACATGCAAGCTGCATGAACACATATATGCACAACACACACACCAATAGAATTTTTAAAATTTAAAGATAAATAAAACAATACTATGAGAGTACACCAATATCAATTTTCAGCAATGGACAGATTAGATAGACAAAATATATGAACATAATACTTGAACAGTACCGTAGTCCAAATGGACCTCACAAACATAGAACATCCCATCCAAAAGTTACAGAGTCCTCATCCTCCTGTAGTATACTTGAATCATTATCCAGGAAGGATCATATGTTTGGCACAAAACAAGTCTCAACAAATTTGAGAGAGACAGTAATTAGGAATCTTTCCCACCTCCCATGGTTATGAAACTAGAAATTAATACTATGAGGAATTTCATAAAATTCACAAACACTTGGAAAAATAACACATTCATTAAAGTGTTAATGAAAAAATTTCAATTGGGTTATATCTAAAGTCATTCTACAGGGATTTTATAACACTTAACACCTACATCAAACAAGCAAAACAAAAACCCAGCATGTGTAGGGGTGCTCACTGTAGTCCCAGCACTTAGGAGGTGGATGCAAGAGGTTCAGGAGTTCAAGGTCAGCTTAGGCTACATGAGAGCCTGTGTTAAAGGAAACAGAACAAAATAGGACTGGAGAGATGGTTCAGTGGTTAAGGTCTTTCAAAAGACCTGAGTTGGTTTTCTAGCCCCCCACACCAGGCATCACACAACCATCTGTAACTCCAGCTCCAGGGGAACTGATGCCTCTAGCCTTCATGGGACCTGCACGAATGTGCACATATGTTCATGCAGATATATACACACACATCTATTTAAAATTTTGTTTATTTAATGTATTTATTTTAAAATGATCATAAAGCCCAAACATACCAAAAGGGGAGCTTGCTAGGCACAAAATCCTGGGTTCTGTTCCCAGTACCTTATAAACTAAGCATGGTGGTGCATGCCTATAATCCCAGTACTTTGGATGTAGAGGCAGAAGGATCAGGTGTTCGAGGCCATCCTGCACTGGAGAGAGACACAGTCTCAAAAAATAAAATAAAATGAAATGTCGAGGGAGCGACTTCCAGTGAGATGAACCATATCAGGGAGGTAGGAGCTTGATAACCAGAACCGGCCTCGGTGAATAAGGCAAAAGAACAATGGTCAATAATTCCTGATATCAACCTCAGGCTTACACACACACACACACACACACACATGAAAAACCTTGCACACAGACACACACATGAAAAAAATGGAAAAAAACAAACAAACGGAAAAGCAGCAGTTGACACAAGGTTAGCCAGGACTGGCTGGTAGGTATCTGGAATACAGAGTATCCCTGTGAAATGAGCAGGTGTGGAGGAGGGTTTCCAGCTGCTTCTCCCAGACAGCCAGGGTAGCCAAAGTCTTAGCAAATGACTCTTATCACTAGAACTTCAGGATACTCGGGGGTCTGACTGCAGGAGGATGCCCATTTCAGCCCAGGATGTTCAGGCAGTGCCCATCCCTGCACCTTTGCTGATGACCTCTGGGTCTCTGCTCTGCAGCCCTCTACCTTGGGACGACTTATCTCCTGAACAATATTTTTGTTGTTCTCGATGTTGAGGGGGGATCTTACTATGCAGCTAAGGTTGGGCTCAAACTTACTTTTTATCTTGGCCTTTCCAGTGCTGGGATTGTAGCATTTCTGACCGCTCCCCAGTTGGTACGGGGGTATATTAGGCAAACGCTCTACTACAGCCCCCTTTTTTACTTGTTATTTTAAGTTGCTCTTAAACTCTCTGAACTCACTGCTGTTTCAGCTACCTATGCAATGTGTGTGTGTGTGTGTGTGTGTGTGTGTTAGCGCGTGCACGCACGAGAGAGAGAGAGAGAGAGAGAGAGAGAGAGAGAGAGAGAGATCAGGATGGCCTCTAACTTCTGTTTTTTTTCATCCGACTCTCCAAATGCTGGGATTACAGATGTGTGCCAGTGGTTTTATGTGGTGGTAACGTTAGAACCTTGAGTTCCATAAATCCGAGGTCAGCACACTTATAACTCTACTTTCCCAGCCTAGGACTTTGTTTTTAATTCATGTCCTTGAGACCTCTGAACATCCTGTCTCCTGCCCACACCCCTGTACCTACATCTTGGGCGGACACATGTCCCTGTACAAAGTTACTCGCTTAGACTTCCTCTCCTCTTCCCCATGAAGGATGTGGTGAGACAAGCCCTGATCCCCCAAATTGGGAAAGTGGGCACACATTCCTAGTAACTCCCCCTGACACTTGGCTTCCCCAGGTACTAGTTTGCCACGCTGCGTCTCCAAGCTTGCAGCCACGCGAAGCAGCGTCCCAACCCAGCCTCACCGACCCAGATGCAGAGGCCAAGGAACCTGAGAATCTCATGGATCTGAAAGGTGGGGGTGGGGGCTTGCATCCCCTCTACAAGAAGACTCCATCTGATGCTGTGGCTGGATTTGCACTCCAAGCCCCCAGAGTAGGCCCCACCCAGAAAGCACCGCCTGGGACCACAAACTCTTCTATTCAGTTTTTCCCCAGTTGAAAACTGGCTGTAAATTCTACCCACCAAAACTATTCAAATCTCCACCATCAAGACCCATCCTCAGGTGCCATTCCTCAAAACTCGCCCCCTGGTGCTATTCTTCAAACCCAGACCGCAGCTTTATGACTTGCCCCGTTGTCTGGAGCTCTAAGCTCTAATTATCCAGAGCGGCCTAAAGCTTCACTTACCTGCAGCCGGCCAGCGCCCTCCACGACCCCGCGGAGTGGGGGTGGGGGTGGGAGATGGCAAAAGGCCCCGACTAAGTAGGACTAAATACAGCAGGAGAAATCGAGACGTTCGGAGTGTGAGAAATAGCCAGAGAGAGGATTGGTGTAACCAGCTGCGGATGCGGGTGATAAAAAGTTAAAAGCGGTTAGTTGTGAGTTCTTGTGGCAGGCCTCCCCGCTCCTCCTCCCACCCCGTCCAGCCCCGCCCCATCTTCCTAAACGCTTTGCCCCTATTCCCCAGTGGGTCAAGTTAGCCAAAGGAAAGAAGAAATGCTTTCAAAATGAACCCTGTTTTGCTTCCTGCAGACAGCAGACGCTGTTACCAGGATCCTGGCTTCACATTCCAAACGGAGCATTGCATTCTTCCCAGTGTTGTGGTTAAAAAAACAGTTGTGTTAGAATGACTCTCATTATGATATTGGAAAAAATTTCCGTGTCGCTTACTGCCCCACTGAAAGTGTAGCTTTCCAGACAGGGAGATGGCTGAAGTTGTCTGCTGCTAAACCTGATGACCTAAGCTCCACTGACTCTTCAAAAGTTACCCCTGATCACCATGGTTCTCATGTCCCCAACCCCCAAATAAATCAAATTTTAAAAGTGTGCCAGCAACTGGAATTTTATTCAGCCATTAAAAAATGACATTATGTTCCAGCACTTAGGAGGCAGAGGCAATCAGATCTCTGTGAGTTCAAGACAATGGTCTACAAAGCAAGTCCAGGACAGCCAGGGCTTTGTTACGAAAAGAAAGTCTGTCTCAAAAAACAAACAAGCAAAAAACAAAGAAGAAAATAAAAAGAAAGAAAAAAAGAGAGAAATTATAAAATTTCAAGAAAATGTGTTAAGGACAGAACAAGAGAGAAAGTAAAGGCAAGATGGCTCCTTGGCTCAGTGGGTAGAGGCACCTGCCACCAAGCCAGATGACCTTTGTTCCATTCCCAAGACCCACAAGGTGGAAGGAAAGAATAGATTGTTCTCTGACCCCACAGATACGCCATGATTCATGTGCATGTCCTGTTCTCGTGTACAAAATAATAATAAAAAATAAAAATAATAGAAATTTTAAAGCCAGTTAACTATAAAAGGATCCATGAGAAGATGGAATAAAAAACTTTTAAGAGAGAGTGCTGGGGACAGTATTGGACCTCACAGAATAAGGTATTGGGAGGGGATGCTGACTGAGAGGCCTGGCTACCTAAAGTGCCTCAAGGCTCATGAGGCAGGTAACCTGGAGAGACAGATCTAAAATAGGACTTGGTCTATCTGCAGGAGAAAGAAGTCCCAAGTCTCACAGAGCTGGTGGCGAGGGGGAGCAGAAGGAGGGAGGGAAAGAAGAGAGAGGGCAGGTCACTGCAGGGTGGGGCTCTGACTATAAAGAATGAAGCCAGGTCATTGATCTCATAGGCAGTACATGCTACAAGCAGGCACCAGCTCTCAGGACCAGAAAGGCACTGGTGAGTCCTCCTCTGACTACAGCAGAGACTAGAGCAAGTCCTTTGCCATCTGTCTCTCTTTCAGAGAGTTCCAGGGGCTGGCTTGAGATACTGATGTCCCCCCCTCTACTCCCTTCCACTTTTATAGGTGGCCCCATTAAACCTTCAGGTACCTGGAGAGGAGATCTAGTCTTCACCATGAAACTGTGGCTTTTTGCCTGCCTGGTTGCCTGCTTTGTTGGGGCCTGGGTGCCGGTTGTCCATGCCCAAGGTATTGTCCTTAGCTATACCTACCTTGCCCCAGTTTTGGGATATTGCTTTCTCTTCTCACTTGTCCTACTTCACTTGTTAAATCTCCCTATATTCTGCATCCTTCGAATTCTTCAGTGGCTCTTGGGAGGTTGGGCATAGCAAGAATTCCTGGCACTACTGGAGCTGAGTGGGTAAAGATGAAGTGTCCCCAGCTACTTACTCCAAGATCCCTCGTTTTTATTTTGAAGTGCTTCCTTTGCAAGACTCAAGAGGCTTAGGGGCTGCTTGGACCTGAGAATGGATTCCAATTGAGGAAAAATACAGCCAGGAATGCATTTTGATGCCCTTCTTCTGCCTAGGTAGGGATTCGAGGTTAAGCTCAGAATCCTGAAGACTCTCCAAATTGGATTCCTTGCCTTTCCTCCCCGTGTAATCTAGGCAAGGGGCTAAGATTATTCTGTGTGGGACTCAGTTTCCCCATCTGCTAAACAGGAATGAAGATTTAAGGATCCAATGAACTACAAAATACTCCCAGCTGCAAAAATATTCCCAGTCCCCCAGTCAGGAAGCCATCTTTGTCTTCTCCCTTGCTCTCCTGGAAAGCAAGTACTGGAGGATTCAGTTATGCAAGGCAAATTCTCAGTCTGTACCATCCTCCAGAGTCCTTCCACCGGGGGCTTCCTATACCTTCAAGCTTCCACATACCAGGCTTGGCTTTTTTTTTTTTTCCCATTCTGCTATCAGAGCCAGGCCCAACCTCTGCCCTTTGATCCTGGGAGAAAAGTGGCCCATGGTGTTGGAAAACACCTGCCAAGGAACCCTGGAGCCCCATTTCTTATCTGACACCACTGCCCCTTGTCCTCAAGAGCCAAGGTGGAACAATGGCAAGGAAGATGAACTCTGTCCCTGAGCCATTACTGGATTCTACTTGACCTCAGATTGAGGAACCTACTGTCTTATCAACTGTTTTTTATTCATTTACTTCTCTCTTCAGAACTTCCTAGAATCATCTTCTCCTTGGACACCCCCTCCAGCTCCAGTACATCCTTTCTGTGTAGACAACATTTTTGTCTTCCCCACCAGGTTGAAACACTCCTGAGGCATGATGTCTAATTCATGTCTGTGCTGTAGGGCTCTTTGGTACCAAGAAGAATTCTTTGAGCTTTTGTTAGGCCAACAGTGGAATCAACAAAGAATGGCCAGGTCAGTTTAGCAATTACTGAGAAGAGTGTAGAGAGGATAAGGGATTTAAGCTGGCTCCATGTGGGGACAGGCTGACTCATACCTGGAGCTGAGATCCTCAGAAAAGTTGAATAACCTGTCTATGTGTTTATCCAAGTTATATTTATTTATTTTATGTGCATGTGTATGGACCAGTGTGCACAGTGACTATGTGGAGATAACAGGATAACTTGCAGGTTCTTTCCTTTCACTTTGTGGATCCATAGGGTCACACTCAGGTTATCAGGCTTGGTGAGTGGCAAGATCTTTCTCACTATGTATGTCTCACTGCCTAGGAACTCACTATGTAGACAAGGCTGGCTTCAAGCACTTAGAGATCCTTCTGAGTGCTGGAAATAAAGGCATGTGCCTCACACGTGGCCTTTAAGGTGTCTTAGTCAGGGTTATTATTCCTGCACAATCATCATGACCAAGAAGCAACTTGGGGAGGAAATTCAGCTTATATTTCCACATTGCTGTTCGTCACTAAAGGAAGTCAGGACTGGAACTCAAGCAGGTCAGGAAGCAGGAGCTGATGCAGAGGCCATGGAGGGATGTTACTTACTGGCTTGCTTGCTTCCCCTGGCTTGCTCAGCTTGCTTTCTTATAGAACCCAAGACTACCAGACTAGGGATGCCACCACCCACAAGGGGCCCTCTGCCCTTGATCACTAATTGAGAAAATGCCTTACACCTGGATCTCACAGTGTTTTCCTATATAGCCTTGTCTATGCTGGAACTCACTCTGTAGACAGGCTAGCCTTGAACTCAGAGATCTGTCTGCCTCTGCCTTCTGAGTATTGGGATTAAAAGTGTACACTGCCATATCTAGCTAATTCTTAATTTTAAAAATTAAGATAGGGTCTCATATATCTCAGGCTGGTCTCCAACTTGCTTCTAGCTGAAGATGACTTTGAAATTTTAATCTGCCTGCCTCTAGTTCCCAGGTGCTAGGATTCTAGGAATGTACTACCACACCCAGGTTGTGTACTTCTGGGGATCCAACTCACGGTCTTATGCAAGCTAGGCAAACACTTTGCCTACTGAGTTACAGTTCTAGTGCCATTTAGGTGCTTTGAGACAGGTCTCGGGTAGCTCAGACTGACTTCAAACTCATGATCCTCTGCCTCAATGTCTGGTTAACCATTTTTAGGATATTGGGGCTGTACTGGGTGTTCTCCAGGTATGCACTCATCCTCTACCTTTGAGCAGAAATAGAAGGGACTTTGGTTTGGCCTATCTACACTCTACAATTCCTGTCAGTGCCCTCTTATCAAGAGCTGAGAACAAGCCAGGAAGCTCTCTTTCCTAGGCAGCCTGTTGACCTCTGTATCTAGAAGGTAGTGTGTGTGTGTGCGCCTGTGTGTGCGCGCGCTCACATCTGTGGTTATCCTGCTAGTGATGTACACCTGGAATCAAGTGTGTGACTGGCTCATCAGGTTGCAGGTACCTTTATGTGATTTCACATATGCAAATTGTTTCATATATGCAAATTGTGTTTTAATCAAATGCATCCCTATCTCCTCTCCCCCAATAGCACCTCATCCGCTACCACTTCCCTCACCCAGCTTCAAGATCTGTCCTCTGCTAGAGCACTGATAGTCTATCGGGGATTATCTCTGAAGAAAACTGAGTCTCTCTTAGCAACCACCAGTTTCCCATAGCTCTTCAGCTAGGGTTAAAACTTAGTGCATTCTGTTTGGAGAGCTTTGGGTGCTACCAGCCTTCTAGGAATTTGGCAAGAATTTGACATTGGACTAGGACAAGAAAGTAGGCTTAAGATGAATACAGCTGAGGAATGTGTTCTTTGTATCTTTTTTTTTTTTTTTTTAATTTGGATACTTTTTTTTTTTTACCTTTTAAATTTTTACCCCTTTCCCTCCTCCCCCCCCCCCCAAACACTTATCCCATCCCCCTTCCCCCTGCTTCTATGAGGGTGCTGTGTTCTTTGTATCTTGATGGGTCTTGTTAAGACTTTGAATATAGTAATCACAGGGCCTTTGTTTATGCTTTGATTGCTCCTTAACTATCTGTTTATGCCTTGTTTGTTCCTTGACTTATGTCTTAGGACTGACCGTATTTTTTATATGTACCTAAAAAGTTGGAAAAGCAGACTGGTTAAAAAACCAACCAACCAACCAAACAAAAAACCCAATTTAGCTTCAGAACTGGCTGGGGTCATAATTGTCTTGTGACAACTGGTGCTGTCTAATTGTCCTTTTCTTTAAATCCCCACTCTCTCCCTGGAGACCCTGTTGACGGACTGAGCTGGCTTAGGATTCTACCCATCCACCCACGTTTGGATTCTAGCTGTCTTGATCCTGGGTGGGTCTGTGCACGCACTCATTACAGCTGCAATGGCCCCCTCATGCTCAGCAACTATTCTCTCCTTGAAGATGTCCACTTCCTCTGAGTCTTACAGTTTTTCTGCCCCCACTCTTCTGAGATAATCCTCGAGCCTTGTGGCTAGGGAGTACAATGTAGATGTCTCATGTATAGTTGGGAATTCCACAGTCTCTTTTCCTGAAAGTTGATCATTTGTGGGTCTCTGGGATAACTGCCATCTACTACAAAAAAGAGCATCTCTGATGAGGGTATAACCTATGAGCTATGCATAAAAATGTAGGGGACAGTTTATTACTGTGTCTACTTATTAGAATAATAGTATTAGCCGGGCAGCGGTAGCGCATGCCTTTAATCCCAGCACTTGGGAGGCAGAGGCAGGTGGAGTTCTGAGTTAGAGGCCAGCCTGGTCTACAGAGTGAGTTCTAGACAGCCAGGGCTACACAGAGAAACCCTGTCTCGAAAAAAACAACAACAACAACAAAAAATAATAATAGTATTAGATTCTTACTTAGAGCTTATGACTCTGTGTGTGTGTGTGTGTGTGTGTGTGTGTGTGTTGTAGTTCTCACATGCATGTGTGTACCTGCATGCATGTGCCACATGTGTATGGAGGTCAAAGGATAATTTGTGATTCTCTCCCACTATGTGGGTCCTGGGGATTGAACTTAGGTGGCAAGTACCTTTACCCACTGAGCCATCTCACTTGCTCTGTAGGTGCCTTTGAAGATTGCTGCCTGGGTTACCAAACCAGGATCAAATGGTATACTCTTCTTCGGCATGCTAGGAATTATCGCTGGCAGGAAGTGAGCGGAAGCTGCAACCTCCGTGCTGTGATGTGAGCGGGACCTCCCTTTGCTGGGAGGGCATCATGCTTACCTTAGATCCTCATGTCCTAACTTGGCACCCATCTTTCCACCTCCTGTAGATTCTACTTGCCCCAGAAAGTAGTGTGTGCAAATCCAGAGGACAAGGATGTGAAGAGAGTAATAAAGACCTTGACAGCTAAGAAAAAGTCAGTCTACAATTCCCAGAAGAGCACCTCAGGTAGGTAAGACCTCAGGTCAATGTCTCAGGGAGAAAAACAGCATACACACACACACACACACACACTTCCTGTGCACCAACAGCAGTCAACCTCAGGTGTCCTTCCTCAATAGCTTTCTACTTTTTCTCCCTTTTAGCACTGACTCCAGGCCCTTGAATATTCTGGGCAAGTGTTCTACCACTAAGATACATCTCTAGTCCTTCCATTTTGCACGCTTGCGCGCACACGTGTGTGTGTGTGTGTGTGTGTGTGTGTTGCATGCAAATGAGCATGCAGCCGTTGTGTTTATGGTCGTCAAAGCTTCAATTGCTCTCCAGGCTTTGCTGTCTTCAGAAAGGATCTCTCACAGAACGGGAAGCTTGTCATTTTGACTAAGCTGGCTGGCCAGTGAGCTCTAGGCTCTGCCCGTCTCCATCCCCCAAAACTAAAATTATAGGCATGTGCAGCCATGCCTTATTTAAAAAAATTTTTTCTTGGCCACGTGGTAGTGGCACACGCCTTTAATCCCAGCACTCAAGAGGTAGAGGCAGGCAGAACTCTGTTTGAGGCCACCTGGTTTACAGAGTGAGTTCTAGAACAGTCAGGGCTATGCAGAGAAACCCTGTCTCAAAAAACCCAAAACTTTTCTTCTCTTATTTTTTGAGATTACAATAATGACATCATTTCCCTCCTTCCTCTTAACTCTCCTACAAGCCCCCTTTTGCCCTCTTTCAGATTCATGATCTCTTTTTTTTTCATTAATTGTTGTTATGAAATACATAAATTCTTACATACATAAATAAAACCTTATTACTTATATTTCAGGGTTGACCATTTTGTATTAGATGAGCAATTTGCATGCTCTTACTTGGGGAAGACCATTTCTCCCACTCTCAGAATTCTTTAGTCTAGAGCTACTGCCTCCTGGGCTCCACCTGCCCCCATGGCAAACTCCCTGGTCCCCTGCCTCTTCAAATCTTTATGCTGCCTCTTCCACAATGTTTCCTGAGTCTTAGTTGCAGGATTTGTAGATGTGTCCACTGGGACTGCGAACGACTCTACATTTTGTTTGGCTTAGTGTTCAGAGTGGCTTCTGTTGCATCAAGAAGTGTCCTTCATGAGGGGTGAGAACTGCACTTCTCTGTGGGTATAAGAACAAACATTTAGAATGTAGTTAGGGATTATGCTGGCTCAGGAGCATGGTGGTGGTAGGTTCTTTTCCAAGAGCCATGGCTTCATGGGTTAGTTGGCTAGGTTTCTAGTACCAGGCATGATTTTTTTCTTTTTGAGAAGTTCTAAAGTCCAATTAAAGAGCTGTTAGTTACCACCAAGATGTGTGTGTCACTACTGCACCCTTTGGGCTATCATGCCATGCTAATAGTCCTTGTTGTGGTTCATAGGTATCAGCTTGGATAGGGCTGCTGGTTGCTTCCCTCCTTTGGATCCTTGCATGGTGCCATGAAACACCCATTTTTGTACAGGGTATGAGGGTCAAGCTCAGGTGATCAAGCTTGCGGAGCAAGCACTCTTACCTACTGACCAATTCTCTTCAGGCCTCTCTATCTTGTTTTTTATTGTTTGCTTTTTTTTTTTTTTTTAAATGTTTTGAGACAATGGCTGTCCTGGCACTCACTATGTAGAGCAGGCTGGCCTTGAAACCAGAGAGATCTGCCCACCTGCTTCCCAAGAGCTGGAATTAAAGATGTGTGCCACCACACCTGACTCCACCTTGATTTTTGAGACCAGGTCTCTTATTGGCATGTGGGGCTTGCCAATTAGGCTTGTTGGTCAGTGAACTCAAGAAATTTGGCTTTCTGCCTCATCAGTGCTGGGGTTAAAAATTCATACTACCACACCTAGATTTCTACATGGGTGCTAGGGATGGAATTTAGGTCCTCAGGCTTCTATGACAAGCACTTCACCAACTCTGCTTTTTCTCCCATTACATCCTTGTTTTAATTAATGAGTTAGGTTTTTTTTTTCAGGGGCTAAGAAGATAAGCTCACCTGTTAAAGTGCTTAACATCCAAGCATGGAGTTTGTATCCTAAGAAATCCATATAAACTTTGGGTGGGTGTGGTGGTTTTGCTATATTTCTAGCCTCAGAGCATAGAGACATGTGTTTCACATAATAAGCTGGCAGCTCTGGGTTTGACTGAGAGACCCTGCCTCAATGAATAAGGTCAAAGAGCAATAGAGGATAATTTATGATTTCACATGCACATTCGCACATATTCAAATGAACCCACACGTATGAGAAAAAAAATGCATGTGCATACATGCACACGGTGTGACAGTGTGACACCTCAGAGGGGAAAGGTATCCTGGTGATTAGGAGCCAAGGATTATCATAGTCACACTACACAACAAATCTCAAACAAGAAATTTATTGGAAAAGACACTGGAGGGAGTGTGGCTTCCTCTGCTTGGGTAAGAAGCAGTGTGAACTGGACAAGGAGACAGGCTTATATAAGGTTTCTAGGAGGGGGAGGCACAGCTTTCCAGAATGACCTGTGTGGCCTGATCTTGGGACAAGCTCAGGGATTGATGAGATTCTTTATTATTATTTTTTTTTAAGTTTTAAAAAAAGTATTATTTACTTATCTTACGTATATAAATATATCATACCTATCTTTAAACACACCAGAAGAGGGCATTGGATCCCATTACAGATGTTTGTGAGCCATATGAACCAAAATACAACTTGAGGAACCAATGAGTTCTATCAGGGCTACTTATAGAAATATGGGTGAGGAGTTACTTACAAAGGTCAAAGAAATGAGTCAAAACCACCTTCATCAACACCCACCTCACCTGGTTCAAGAAAGCTGAAAACCTGGAGTACACTGGACACCCTGCAGGCAGCTAAATGAGTTAGAGACTGTCTCTTCCAGAAGGCTTGGCTGGTTTGTGCTAAATTTGAGTGTTTTTAAGCAGTCTTTCCTGGTTATATACCTTTGGGAATAGAGTGGCAGAGTGGATCTGATCAGTTTCAGGGTCTTTCTGAGGCTATTGAATTGTTTACTTTCTGAGCCTAATGAATTTCCTAATGTGTTTCACCTCATCTCAGTACATCCTGTTGTTTCACCTCCCTGTAAGTTGTATCTTAATAGCTTTCATCTAAGATGAAAGGCTTTAAACTCAGAAGAAACGGCCACAAAAGGTGTTACTATGTAACCCTAGCTGTCTACGAGCTAGCTATGTAGCACAAACTTTGTCACACTGTTTCAGCCCAGTGCTCAGATTACAGATTTATAGCACCATGCCTAGCTGTTAGAATTCTTTTATTAAAAAATAATAATTTAAAATTCATTTATTTTAATTTTGTGTATGTGTATTTGCTTTTAAGTGTGTGTACCACAAGTGGGTCTGATGCCAGTAAAGGCCAGAAGAGGGCATCAGAAGGTATTCAACCCCAGTCCTCTGTAAGAGCAGCAAGTCATCTTAACCACTGAGCCATCTCTACAACTCCAATTGCAACACTTTTCTCTTTTTCTCTCCACTTTCCAACAGACTCTCAGACTGAAAGGAAGAAGTCAAACCATATAAAGTCCAAGATGGAGAACCCCAACAGTACAAGCATGAGGAATGCTACCCTAGATCATTCCAGGTAACGACTCCTGATCACAGGACGTTTCTCCACCGATCACTTTGCTGACAGGGATTTACCCCTAGGAACAGGGGTCTTACTCTAGGCTTTGGCCACACCCTGAACTTCCTAGCCAACTATTCATTCCTTTACCTGGTGTAGGGATCGTCAATAAATCCTAATATGAAATCCCATGGAGGTGGACCAAGAGCTGATCAGCTATAAGCAAACAGAAAGTGTCTTCTCATACCACTTACTATTTGCTCTCTCTTCCTTCCCTTCTCTCTTTCCCCCTTCTTTCTATTTTCCAGTCTTTCCTTTAAAAAATGTTTACATTGATTGACTCATTGTATGTGTATGTGTTTGTAGCTGGTCTTTGCTACTTTTGGGCTCTTTTCCCACCCTTTATCCAATTTCACCTATCATTAGAAAGGAGGATAGAGGGGAGAGAGAGATAGAGATCTCTGAATCTAATTTCTTTCCCTTTGTTTCTTCTTTGAGCACAACTACTAACAAACTGGAACCAATTTCCCTAAACGACTAACAAACCTCTAAAATACCTAGAGTTATAGGCGCGTGCCAACATTCTTGGCTTTAATGTAACACACACACACACACACACACATTTAGTGTGTGCATTTATGTGTGAGTACATGCCACCGTGAGCAAGTGGAGGTTAGAGACCACTTTTGGGGATTGCTTCTCTCTTCTTGCTATACGGGTCCCAATGATCAACCATCTGCACCATCTATGTGTAGATCACATATGATTCCACAGGTTAAGGATACAGCCATATAAAACTGATCCATTGAACACTCAAACTCTCAGAGCCTCAATTTTCCCATTTGTAGATGGGAAAACAGTACTAGCATTGTTCATTTCACAGGATGGTGCTGATGTCCAGAAAGACCAAGCATTAAGTTAATGACTCAGAGTAAGCACCAGCTGGAGGATGGGAGGAGTCCCCTGAAGTGCTGTCTTCTAGGCACAGCAGTGCCATTGAACTCATTGAATCTACAGTTACCTGTACAAAACTGGACTCACCAACGTCTCAGCATGTATGAGGAAGGACCTACCACTCGATGAGGAACTATTGGCTGTTGATGATTGCTGGGGGAAGGGAGTCCCCCCCCCCAGAAGTGTGGCTTGAGTAAATTGCCCATAATCCAGTATATAATCCCCCACCTGTGCTCAGGCAAGCAACCCTAATTAAATGTAATGGCCACATACAAAAGAACAAAGGTATGAATGGTTAGGTGGTGACGTGGGGCTTGTTAGGAAGAAGACATTAACAGGAGAGAGAGAGAAACTAAAGCCCAGTGAGTGTGTGAAAATGGTCAAAATGCATACATATGTGAAATGGTCAAAGAAATAAAAAATTAAAAATTAAAAAGTAATTACTGACAGTGATGTCTAGTGTATAGTATGCCCTCATGGGGTTAGTGCCTATACTTCTGATTTACCTGCTATAAATCAGGGTTTCTGTGACTCCCACCACAGCCTTTATTTAGCCATCTTTGCTAAATCATCATCTCTCAACACTCCGGGAAGCATTGTCCTTATGTTTCTTGATTATTCTATAGGATATTACAAAGGCTATGGATGATCTAGGATTGATGTTGCTCAGGAGTCTAAGGTAGGATAATCACATGCTTGAGGCCAGCCTGGGCTACAGTGCAAGTTTGAGGTTAGCCTGGGATACAAAGCAAAACCCTGTCTCAAAATTTAAAAAAAAAGGGGGGGGGAATCGGGCAAATAAACAAACAAACAAATAAGGAAAAACTAAACCAAAACAGGACTGAGGAGATGATTTGGGGATAAAGGGTTTGCTATGCAGGTCTGAGGATACTGGTGTGTTTGTAATCCCAGAACTCCTAAAGCAGGAGAACCCCTGGAAGCAGCAGTGAACAAGAAACCCCGTTTCAAGCAAGGTGTAAGGTGAAGGTTGACACCTGAGTTTGTCCTGTGACCTCCATGTGCATCCTGGAGGGAGGCTCCTTAAGATTCAGAAAGTTGGTGGCTCACAAGTGTCAGGAAGTCCCTGAAACTTACCAGATGAACAAGGTCCCTCCCTGCAAAGGTTATACAGGCAGCAGTGGGTACTGAGACAGCCAGAATGGCAGTTTTTATGAGTAGGCACTCAGGCCAGGATGGGCTTTCAGTGATGCAGCTGCCTTTCTGTCGTACATGCTCCTGTAAATAACCCCAGTAAACTTACTGCTTTGTCAAGACTGACTTTGGTAGTGGTGTTACTTTGATCTGTGGTGAGTAGGCATTTGTTTACAACTCCCCAGGAAAACTGTCACGGAACAGGGATGCACTATCTTCTTGGCTCACAGATGTGTTTGCCAATCTGGAAACTCTTTGAACTTCACAGTTAAATATTTTTATGGTGGTGTTTCCTCACAGCGTAATTGATTATTAACTTCACTTTCAACCCTTCTGCCCTGTTTGGATCTTAAGGAGTGGAACAGAAATATAATCAATGGCTCACTTTTCCTTGTGACCAGCCTTGACACGCTCCAGAAACTCAGTGCCGTGCAGGAAACCCTAAGGTCTTTGAAGCTTTGTATTAGGATTTGGGGCCAAAGACCAACTGTAAGAGCAAAAGTTGCTGCTAGGGGCCAGGCTTATGGTTCATCACAATAACTCAACAGAGTTATTGTGTAGTACTCAACAAAGCCCTGGGTTTCATCTCTAGCCCTATATAAACAGGATCATCAAGCACTTGTTGGACCCGAAGGTCGCAACTACCAGGTAGTTCCCCCTCTCAAAGACACAGAGATCGAGAGCGATGCAATCAGCAAGAGGTTTATTACTTCCAATGCATTGGGGTCGTCCTGCACATGAGGCAGAGGCGACCCTGTGGAGCCGGCTCAGGGACCTTATATAGGATTTTAGAGCAGCTGCCATCAGGTACAATGTGATTGGCAGAACAGTGTGACTTTTAAACTGATTGGTCTTTAGGGAATGAGGTAGAAGGGGCTTAATCAGCCCCTCCTTTCCAGCCTACATGCTTTCTAACCTGTTTCTTCCGTGTTCTTGGAGGGGCGGGACCCTGGTGGAATATCTCAAAGTTCCTGAGCTGACCTTTCATTCCCCCCTTTTTCTTGTGCATGCTTCAATCTTGAAGTTATTGTTGATAGCTATAAGACTAAGAGGTTAAACCAAGCCTTGAACCAGCCCTGACTCGGTTCCCTCTCTCTCTTCCACTTGGCTAACCCTACTCTCCCCTTGGTGATTGAATCTTTAACAACCCCAGGATGGTCTCTATAAAAGCAACACTCTTCAGCTAAGGCCGCATCTCTTCTTATTCTATAATACTACTTCTGATAGCAGAAGTCAGTGATTCCTTAAGATGACTGATGGTTTTTCCTTTGTAAGACCAAAGCGGAAGTCTTGGTGGCTGCCCCAGCCACCCCCAACCACAACAAAAGGGAGGCAGTGCTGTCTAAAGGTACTACAAACAGTCATGATCAAGGTCCAGTGATCTTCAGCTTGAGCAAATTGTCCATCTTCTGTACCATCCAGCGGGGAGGGGAAGGAGTGTCTCTGGAGAGCGGAGCATCTGCAGGTTTCACATGGGAAGTGTGCACCCAGGCCTCAATACCGTCTACCTTGAGGACTGTGGGAGCAGTCAACAGCGCCAGGAAGGGTCTCATTCATCTGGGTTCCAGCAACTGTGTCTGATGTCTCTTTACAGAGATCCTGTCACTAGTCTGGAAGCAGTGAGGTGTCTCTGGCATCCCTGAAGCATCTAAGACAGACAGTTTGGGCCAAATCTCATGCTGTGGGATACCTCCTGGGAGGGCCCAGTGTACACCAAGGGAGTTGGGGTACCACACAGGATCTCAAAAGGAGTCAGGTTAAAATGGTAGGGGGTGTTCCAAGTTTGGAACAGGGCCAAGGGGAGGGGCACCACCCAGTCCGAGCAAGCCTCCAAGGTCAATTTAGTTAAGATCTCTCTACCTGCCCTGAGCTTTGGGGACGGTACTCACAATGAAGTTTCCAATCTGTCCTCAATACTTTTGCCACCCCCTGGCTTACCTGACAAAAGCAGAACCATTGTTTTACCCACTTGCCTTGGGCACTCCAAACCTCAGGGAAATTTCCTCTAATATCTTCTTGGATACCATGGCAGCTGTTTCCTGCTTGGTGGGGAATGTCTCAGTCCATCTAGAGAAAGTAGCTGTGAACACCTGAAGGTATTTGTAACCACATTTTCCTGGCTTAACTTCTGTAAGATCGACCTCTCAATACACTCTAGGTTGTTCTCCCCTAGGTCTTTTGCCCTGTCTATTCTTGGCTGCATAAACACTCACTTGCTGGCATACCTTACACTGTCCTGGCCCAGAACCTGAGTCTTATCATACATACTCTAGGTCTCTTAACTGCTTGGACAAGCTTTTTATCCCATAAATGAGTCCATCTGTGCATTTGGCCTAGTAAGTCTTTTGCTTGTTTCCTGGGGAGCATAGTTTTCTTTCTTGTGTGCCATTTCCCTTCCTTCTCTAGGTGATAGTTGGTAGGGTGGCTAACAATCTGAGCCCTTTCTTCTTTGGTGTATTCTATATGAGGCCATCCCTTAGTCCAGTCTCATTTCCCAGCAGGTGTTTCTTGTAGGCCCATAACCAGGATAGGCTCCTGTATAGTCACTTCTTGAGCCACTAGATCTGCCCAATGAAAGGTCAGCTCAGGAACTTTGAGATATTCCACTAGGGTCCCCTCCCTCCCCCCAAGCACACGGAAGAAACAGGTTAGAAAGCACGTAGGCTGGAAGGGAAGGGCTGATTAAGCCCCTGCTACCTCATTCCCAATCAGTTTAAAAGTCACACTGTTCTGCCAATCACATTGTACGTGATGGTGGCTGCTCTAAAATCCTATATAAGGTCCCTGAACGGGCTCCATCGGATCGCCTCTGCCTCATGTGCAGGACAACCCCAATGCATTGGAAATAATAAACCTCTTGCTGATTGCATCGCTCTCAATCTCCGTGTCTTTGCGAGGGGGAACTACCTGGTAGTTGCGACCTTCGGGTCCAACACACTGAGGACTTGAAGGTAGGAAGAACAGAAGTTCAAGGTCCTCTTTAAATATACTGCTTAAACCCATGGAGGGAGCAACAGTATCAACTGGCCTGACCCCTGGATGCTCCGGAGACTGGATCACCAACCAAAGAACACACATGGAGGGACCAATGGTGCTGGTCATGTATGTGGCAGAGGAGGGTCTTGTTAGCCATCAGGGGGAGGAGAGGCCCTTGGGTCTCAGTGTGTTAGATGCCCCAGTGTAGGGGAATGCCAGGGAGGGAAGAAGGGAATGAGTGGGTGGGTGGGGGAATACCCTCATAGAGTCAGGGGAGGGTGGATAGGATGGGGGTTTTCCAAAGGGGAGACATGGAAAGGGGAAAACATTAGAAATGTAAATTAAGTATAAAAAAAAAGAGTTTAGATTTCAAAAAAATTTAAAAAAATACTGCTTAAAAAAAAAAACTTTTTATTTATTCTTTGTGAATTTCCTATCATGTACCCCAATCCCACTCATCTCTCCATTCCTTTGTATCTGCCCCTCCCCCTCAAAAGAAACTAACAACAAACAACCAGAAAACATCTTGTTGTGGAAGCTGTAGTGTGTCACATTGTGCCATACTGTATACCTTTTTTCCACACAACTTTCCTTGCAAATGATCATTGCAATGAGCCATTGGTCTCTCATGAAGCCTCTAGCTTTTGCTGCACTATCAATACTGGATCCTCACAGGGACTCTTCCCAGATATCCTGTTGTTGTCCCATGTCATAGAGATTCTGTAGCTTTGGATCTGCAGAACCATCTCCTTCACATGCTCAAGCAGTTCATAGATGGGGTAGGTATTGGGGTGGGCCTTCTCAGAGCCCTAGATCTGGGCTTGGGTGGTAGCTGACTTAGTCAGCCTGCCAACTCCCCTGCACCCACACCACCAGGGTAAGCTCTCCAGCATTGCTCTAGTTAGTTCAACCAATGCTGCAGCTGACATGGGCTAGAGCCAGCTCTCCTGCTCTCATGTCCACGGGGCCAGTTCACCCATGCTCCTGCCACCAGGGTCAGCTCTACTGTGCTGCCCATGTGAGGTGCAGGGTCTGCTCTCCTGAGTACTACAGCCGGTGAGGGGCAGGGCAGCTCTCCCACTCTCATGACCTGATGGCCAGCTCTTCTGCCTGCCAAAGGTAGTGAGGGGGGATTTCTCCTTCATCCATGTCACTCACTGCATGGCAGATGAGATGTGGGAGCCCACTCTCCCAAGTGCTACAGCCAGTGAGGGGGTGGGGCCAGCTCTGCATAGCTTGGTAGCAGCCCAGACCAGGGACATCCACATGGCCTTTGGTGTTAATATGGACATCTTCATAGACCTCTGCTGCTGCATATCCATGGACCTCAGAGGCAGCATGGGCCAGGATTTCAACATGGCCTTATGTGGCATTGCAGACTACTCATACCAAACTGTTCCTCTCTACCCTCATGTGTCCAGATCATCCTCTCTTCTTGGTGCTCAAAGCATTCTGTTTCTTTCTCTCTCATCTCCTTACCCAATACTTGCACATCATAGTGGCTCACGATGCAGTAGGCCACATGGTGGGTGGGACCTCTGGGTGTCTTTAGATTTTGTCCAATCCAAAAATACCAAAGGAAACAAAACTGTGGTCAAAGTTAAACACAGCAGAGAAAAACTACAATTCAACATAGAGTCCAGTCCTCCTTTAGTCTCATGGTTGAACCTCCACCACAGCCAACTAGAGAGACTAGCAGATAAGCCAATGATGAGAAGTAAACACAACAGGTCATGTAAGTCAGTTGTGGGTCTCCATTCGGCAGGTAATGCTTTTTCCTGGGTTAGGGTGCAGCTTTGGTGAGTCACAGTGACTCACACAATGGTCTGTTTTCTCAAAGGAAGAAGGCATAGGCCCACTGGCACTAGTGTTTGCTATTGACAGACAGTGTAATTTACCACTTCCCAAAGAGCAAGAATAGTGACCACCTTTGTGTTTCCAGTTCTGCCTCACTTCATAGCACACAAAGCGCTCACATTCTCTTTGTGTTTCATTTTCCCACTATCTATTTGCTTGCTTCTTTCTCTCCTGTCTACTTACTCCACCACCTACTTCCTGCAATGCAGCCCCTCCTCCCAGAAAGCTGGGAGGGGGCTTCAGTGTTGCTGTTGATGCCTTGGTACTTCCCTGTGGGGACTAGACCAACTATACATTGTTTTTGGGGGGAGGGGGATGTGTGGGTTCAATTTTTGTTGTTTGGTTGCCTTTTTGTTGTTGTTCTTGGGGATAGAATCCAAACCTTGTGCACCTTAAAATGATTATCACTTTATCACTGAGCCATCCCCAGCCCTAAGTTCAAATCTACTTCTTTTCTTGTTGAGAGAGAGTCTCATGTCTCTTAGCATTGTGCTTGCTATGTCCAGATTCTAAGGGATAAGCAGGATCTAGGTAATGGATGAAGAAGCTTTCTGCAGCCCAAATGGGATGCCCAGAGGTCACTGGGTCAGACCTGGAGCAAGGATAGAGCTCTGGGGACAGGTACTAGAGACCTGAAGGTAAAGGTTTTGTTTCTACCAGTACCTGGGAGTTATGCTGTTTTGAATGAGAATGACCTCCAAAGACTCATGTGCTAAAAGTTGGTCCTGAGTCAGTAGAACCATTTGGGAAGGATTAGGAGAGAGGGCCTTGGTAGAGGAGGTGTGTTACTGGGGTCAGGCTTTGAGGTTTCAAAAGATTCAGCCATTCTAAGTCTGCTCTTTGCCTCCTGTCTTCTCAGCTGTTTCTGCTGCCATGACTTTGCTGTCAACATGGACTCTTTCTATTTTAGTCCATGTTCTATTGTTGTGAAGAGAAGCCATGACCACAGCATCTCTTATAAGAGAAAACATTTAACTGGGGTTTGCTTACAGTTTCAGAAGTTTAGTCCATTATTATCATGATGAGAGCATGGTGGTACATGGGCAGATGTGTGCTGGAGAAGAGCTGAGAGCTCTACATGTAGATTTGTAGGCAGCAGGAAGAGAGTGCCACTGGGCCTGGCTTGGGCTTTTAAATCCTTCAAGCCCTTCCCTCTTCCTCTTGACACATTTCCTCCAACAAGACCACACCTACTCCAACAAGGCCACACCTCCTAGCCCGTCTGAAGTGGTGCCATTCCCTGTTGACTAAACATTCAAACATATGTGCCTACAGGAGCCACTCTTATTCAAACCATAAATCTCAGAAGGTTGAGTGAAGCAGTCTGGTCTACAAAGTGAGTTCAAGTCAGCCAGGAATACAGAAGTGAGGTCCTATCTAAAACAACAGGAGCCACAACCAACTCTTCTAAAAAGCAAAAGGAGCTAGAGATGTAACTCAGTGGCAGAGTCTTTGCCTACGAACTCTAAGGTAAAACTGTGTGTTCGATTCCTGCCACCTCCCAAATAACAATGACACAGAAACATAAACACACAGCTAAGAAAAAAAATCCTCAAACAAATGATTGTTTTTGGAGAGAGTGAAGAGGTCAGCTTGGGAACTTTGGAAAATTCCACCAGACCCCTCCCCTCCTAGAAGAGAAAGTTCATAGGTAGGCACCTCTCCCTTCAGGATGGGAGAGGCTAATTACATTCCTCAGACCACAGGTCGGGGACCAACCATCAGGCCACCTTCAGGTAGGGGAGGTGCCCAGAGCACGTAGACACATTCTGAAGGGCAGACCAACTGTTGGTCACCTACAGATTAGGGGAGGCCTGGCCACCTCATTCCCTAAAGACCAATCAGGTTAAAAGTCACACTGTTCTGCCTTGTGCCTAAATGGCTGCTGCTTTAAAAGCTATAAAAGCTCACTGAATGGACTGCCCAT
>JADRCH010000328.1:142546-188473 GCA_019843965.1 Rhynchomys soricoides | reverse complement strand
CTTTGTTTCAGCTGGATTATGTTGCTTTGTTTCAGATGGATTATGTTCCTTTGTTTCAGCTGGATTATGTTCCTTTGTTTCAGATGGATTATGTTGCAAAGCAAGCTCAACCAGGGGTCTATTCTTCTAAGTTCCTATAGGAAGTTGTACATGCAACCAAGGCAGAAGACTTCACCTAGGTCGTTAAGGTCCATTGTGGCAAGCACCAAAGGTCTATTCAACCTGCTCAGGGCTGTAAAAAACCTGCTCAAGGCTGGGGAGGGCACAGTTGCTGGCTGGTCACTCTGGGGAATTGGTTCCATATCTGGGGCTAAGGCTTGGTCTTCGCTATTGACAGATCTCAGTAGAATGGTAGCCAGATCAGCCTTGGTGAGTTGAGGTCCATGTTACTGAGCCCATGCCTAATCCCCATCTTTGCCACCATGGCCACCTTGTTCTGTGATTCACCTTCCAAAGGCTCCAAACAGCATTCTTATCTTCCACTGACACCTCAAGTACCTCCAGGTCTGCTGGATCATGTGGCCAAAGGGGTAGATCAGCTTGCACAGCAACCTGGACCTGTTGAAGAGCCTGTTGTGTTCAGGCCCCACACAAAGATTGCAGCTTTCCTAGTCACTTGTTATATGGGATAGAGTAACACACTTGTTGGATGGTACAACCATGCCAGGAAGTTTGGTAAGGTAGCAGATTAAGACCTGGAGACTCAGTGGGCACATACCTGAGACTTAGGCGACTCCCTGCCCCCTGCCAGATTCCTGGTCTGGAGCATATGCCACACTCCTCACATAAAAGAAAGTTGTCCTATGCTCCCGTAGGCCCACAACAGAGTTCTCCATGCTATTGAGGTACCTAGGGGCCCAGAGAGTTTAGCCAATAAGCTTCCCTTCCCAGACATTCCTCCCTGCAAAAGGTATTTAATCTCAGGTCCACCCAGAAAAGGGGGTAGGTACATTATGTATCCATTTTCCTCCATGAAAAACCAATAAACCAATAAACTGTTTAGAGCCATGGACTGTCTCTTTCATCAAGATCCATCGGGGGAGCCATGGAGAAGGCATTTGACTACAGAACCACAGCTTAATTCTAATTCTCCTGTAGATGGCCTCTCTGCGCTTCCAGCCAGAACCTGCCTCCACTAAGCTAAGGACAATCACTGATGGGACAAGCCAGAGCTCCCCTTTCCCCTGGCCCGGGGCTAGACACTGTCCTCAGCCCTCTGGACTCAGATTCAGTTCTTGGCTCTTCCTTGACTCCCAGTAGTGCCTGGTTGTACAAGAGTCAGAGAACCCCACAGCCCCAGCGGTGGAGTGGAGATGGACCCACAACACTCAAGTGAGGAATGTGGGCTCTCCAGAATCCAAATAGGCCCACTAAACAATGTGCTTCTTTCTTGGTTGTGGGAGAGGCCAGGTGCAATAACTTTATCCTTCACTTTAGAAGGAATATGTCTGCATGCCCTACATGACTAGACTCTTCAGAATTTCAGTGATGTAGAAGGTCCTTGAATTTTGGTTGTATTTATTTTCCACTTGATCCAATCATATATATATGTATACATATATATATATATACATATATATACATATATATATGTATATATATGCACTATACATATGCTAGCATATATATATATAATAGCATTATATATATTAGCATAGTATATATAATAGTATAGTATTATATAATAATATTATATATGTATATATGTATGTGTGTATATATATGTGTGTGTGTGTGTGTGTGTGTAACTAGTGTGATATTTTGTGGAAGAGACAGATGATCAAAATCTCTTCTAATTAACTTATGCCATAGGACAGAAGAATTAATATATCCTTGACACACAACTGCAAAGGTATACTGCTGGCCCTGCCAACTGAAGACAAATTGGTCCTTATGGACAGGTACTGAAGAATAGGCATTTGCTAAGTCAGTAGCTGCATACCATGTACCAAGAGATGTGTTACTTTGCTCAAGTAAGGATATTGCATCTGGTATAGCAACTACAAGCAGAGTTACTACCTGATTTAGTTAGTTTTTGATAGCTGTTATTCTCTATGATCTATCTGTCTTTTGCACTGGCCAAATTAAAGGGAGATGTGGGAACCACCATCCTTGCATCTTTTAAGTCCTTGATGGTTGCAGTAATTTCTGTAATTCCTTCAGGAATACAATACTGTTCCAGATTCACTATCCCCCCCCCCCTTTGGTAGAGGCAACTCTAAAGGCTTTCATTTAGTCTTTTCAACCGTGATAGCCCTCGCTCTACAGCTCAGAGAATCAATGTGAGAATTCCATCTAGGAAAATAACCACAGGATGAGTTTATGGACCCAGTGGACCTACTGTGAGTTGGAATATCAGCCAAACCTCCATTAACCATCTGGCTTCCATAAGCCCCTACTTTAATTGGAAGGCCACAATGTTTCTTGGGATCTCTTAGACTCAATGTCAGTGTGTGAGGGCGTCTATATTAAAGCTAGAATCTCCACTCAGAGGGCCCATATCAATAAATTTAGCCTGATCTAGTTTTATGTTCATTCCACCATTATTCTGCATCCTTAAAAATCAATTTCCACACATATTTCCCAGACTTCTGCTTGAATAAATTAGCAAAGTCATTAAGCACCTTAGTAAGATAGCACACATCCTCATGGGCTACACTTTCTACCTCCCCTCTAGACCTATAACCAGACTCAAGGCAAAACAGGCTCCTAGAGGGGAGGTAGAAAGTGTCGTGGTGGGCCTTGAGGACATCAGCATTATCTTGCCTGGCATTTCCTTCAGAGAAAGTCACTGATGGTTTAGCAGACACCAAAGGATTAATTTCCTCAGTGGGAGGTGAAAAGGGCAATATCTCAAGGGGTGGGGCTGAGGATACTACTTCTTCAAGTGAGACCCTTGAGAATCTGATGGTTCAAAGTTCTCAGCTTCAGCAGAGTCCTTCCACACATCCCCATCTCAAGTTATAGGAGCCCATTCTTTGCCCATTAATGCCTTTTAACTGCTGATGCCCTGTGAGGCTGAGACTTGAATTTTCACTGTAATTCAGCCAATATTATAATGAGGGTTTCAGGTTGATTTTTCTGCAACTTGAGCCCTATGGCTGCTGGAGAGAAGATTCTCTTCTAGTGTACAGACAGGTACACTCAGGCTGAGTCTCACCTGTTTCTCACCTCTGGGAGACTGTAGGCCAGTGTTCACCAGTGAGTCATGCCTCAGACCACTCTGTTACTTTTAGAGACAGGGTCAATCATACCACGTAGCCCAAGGTAATATAGTAGCTTGTCCCTTGCTGCCATCTCCCACAATAGGCATCATTACAGGGTCCCTGATGTCCACTGCCCTTAGGCTCCTCAACTACACCAGTCACTCTGATAACTTCTATATATGAAAATCATGCCCCAGCCTCATCCTCCTGTCAGTTGTCCTTAGCACCCTATAGATATCATGCTTCCTGTCTGTGCTGAGATGCCAGGACCCCCTCTCTCCTTGCCTTCTATCTTCTCTCTCAGCTGCTCCAAATGCTCAGTCCTCATGGATGGGACTGCCTCAGTGGTCTTCTCAGGTCTTTGCAGGTCCTTAGCTAGTACTTAGATCAAGCTCGTCTTTTCCTTGCCCCCAGTATGCCATCTTTACCCCAACTGTCAAGACTGAATCTGGAATCAACCCTCAGCTCCACCCCTCTTCTCTTTACCCCTCACCCAGCCATTTTCAACTGTTTTAGTTTACACAGACCAATTCACATCCAACAAACAGTTTTAAGAGATAGGATTCAACTGGTCGTGATGGTGCATGCCTGTAATCTTGGCTACTCCAGAGGCTAATTTGAGAAGATTACAAATCAGGACCAGTTTAGGCGATACAGCAAAACTCTCTCTTAAAGAGTTAAAGAGTCTGGAATGGTGGTGAGTGCCTGTAAACACAGCACTAAGAAAGCAGAGGAAAGTGCATCTCTGTGAACTCAGGGCCAGCTTGGTCTACATACCATTTCTAGGCCAGTCAGGGCTGCATAGTGAGGAAACTCTGGGAAAGAAGAATTTCCTTATTGGGCTGGAGAGATGGCTCAGCAATTAAAAATGTGTACTGTGCTTGCTAAGGGCTGGCAATCAGTTCCCTAGAACCAATATCAGGCAGCTCACAACCAGCACCAGGGGATCTGATGCCTTCTGATCTCTATTGACATCTGTATTCATGTGCACATATTCTCCCACACTCATAATTTTAAAATAATAAAACCTTTAAAAATAAAAAGTAAAAAGGGAGGCCTGGTAAGATGGCTCAGTTCATAAAGGTGTGTGCTACCGAGTCTGACCATGAGTTTCATCACTCAGACTTACATGGTGGAAAGTGAGAACCAACTCCTGCAAGTTACCTCTCACCTCCACACTTTGGCATGGTATTTGTTTTCTTATGGTCTTCCATGTAAGGAAATATAATTTTTAAAAACTTAAGTAAAAAGAGGTCTGGGACACGGCTCATCATTAAGCACAGGCCTACAATTCTTCACTGAGGGGTTGGGGAGTCTCTCAAGGATAGAGCCTAGAATCGACTAGGGCCACGGGAGGAGGCATGGTTCAGTTGTAGAGTGCCAGATTAGCTCTCAAACAAGACTGGAGTTCAATCCCTAGTGACAGAGACAGAGAGAGACAGAGGGGCAGAGGTGGTGGAGGTGGGGTAAAAAAGGTTTCAATAAAGAAACTTGTCCATCCCCTACCGAACATTTTCAGAGCCAGGGTTCAGGTGGACATGGTGGCATATGCCTGTGAGCCTAGGTATTCAAGAGGCTTGAGGCAAGAGGATCAAGAGTGAGCTTGAGGTCAACCTGGACCAAATATTAAAATCCAAGACTACCTGGGTAACTCAGTGTGACCTGTCTTAAGAAGTGAAAATGCTGGCTTGGGAGGTGGTTCAGTGAGTAACTGTACTTTCTTCCACCAAGCTTGATCACCAGACCCTACATGGTGGAAAGAGAGAAATAACCCCATCAAAGTTGTCCTGTGACTTCTACATGCACTGTAGCACTAGTACATACACACATAAATAGATTTTATAAATTTTTGGTGGCACAGAAATTGTGGGAGTAGCCTACCAATAACTGGTCCAGCTGAAGACCCATGCCATGAGTCTGCCTGATACTTCCCAGAGGACCAGAAACCAGAGGCAAGATGGCCCAGAGACCTAGGATAGAACTGAACACAACTGGCAAAAAGAAAAAAAAAATCAATGAAAGAATGCTCCTGATGATATTCTGCTTTACTCATAGATTGGTGCTTGACCCAGTTGTCATCAGAGAGGCTTCATCCAGCAACTGATGGAAACAGATGCAGAGATCCACAGCCAAACATTAAGTGGAGCTTGGAGAATCCTGCTGGAGAGGGGAAGAAGTATTGAAGGAGCCAGAGGGGTCAAGGATGCCACAAGAAAACCCACAGAATCAACGAACCTGGGCCCATAGAAGCTTGATGAGACCGAACCTGCATGGGTCTAACCTAGGCACTCGGTTTATATGTCCTGGTTTTGTAGCTTGGTGTTCTTGTGGGACTCTTAACAGAGGAAGTAGGGGCTGTCTCTGAAGCTTTTGCCTGCTTTTGGGACCCCCATTTTCCTACTGGGTTGCCTTGCCAGCCTTAATATGAATGGATATGTCTAGTCTTAATGCAACTTGATCTGCCCTGTTTGGTTGATATCCCTAGGAGGCCTGCCCTTCTCATAGAAACGAAGAAAACCAAGTTAAGAAAAAAAACAAAACAAAAAACTTTCAAGATTCAGCTGGAAGGTCTTTTTCCCAGAAAACCCTCTGATTCCATGATTTCTGATCTCTGTGCCCTTCAGATCTCCCTTATTATGGCAATGAATCCCAAGGTTAGTGTTTTCTTCTTCCTATTCCCAGACCAACATAAACTCTCTTCCAAAGCATGATTCACTATGGTGCCTCACTCACTGCCAATGAGCAACAGCTGCTATGCAGAGTGGACAAGCAAAAGAAAGTCGTTGTTCTCAGACTCCCCTGGGAGTAGCAAAGCAGCCAGCTGTCTGCCCTGGAATCTAGCCATCTCTTGTTCACTGCCCATTTTCCTCTGCAAGTTCTTCTCAATACCTTTCTCACACTGAGGCCCTGTGAATCCATAGACACATGCACAGAGATTTGGCCCAATACAGTGTCTTCCATTACAGCAGCTGTGGGCACAGATGGCTGTGGACAGATAAGGAAGGATGACTCAAAGTTTCCTAGAAGCAGAGGAGTCTAGAACCTAAGTAAGCCTTTTTCTATCCAGAGATACCCACTGTCTGGATAATGTGAGGTAGCTTAGTAAAGTGCTTGCTGTGTAAACGTGAGGATCTACGTTTAGATTCTCATCACCCATGCAAAAACTACAAGCAATGGTCTTTATGACTCCATAGTTAGGGAGCCAGAGGCAGGTGGGTCTCTGAAAACTCATTGACTGGGCATCCTAGCTGAATAGATGAGCTCCAGGTTCAGTGAGAGAGAGAGAGAGAGAGAGAGAAAGAGAGAGAGAGAGAGAGAGAGACCCTGTCTCAAAAAATAAAGTGGAGAACAATTGGTGGAAATACCTAACATCAATCTCTGGCCTCCACATGAACATATCCACACATGCTTGCACATCTGCACAACCCCCCCCCAACACACACACACACACACACACACACACACGAATCCACTCACACAGAGACTGTACAATGAGTTTGATCTTTGGTCTTAGATTAATTACTCATGGACAGTGGGCAGGGGATGAAGATACCCATCATCTGGAATTCCCAAGTGTAAGTGCGGGTAGCAATCCAGGTACTCATGTTGTCCACACACAGAGCGTGTTTGGCAGAGACAGGATTTCCCTCGGCAGCTGCTCCCACTCATGCAGCTCATGCTACACCCCAATGATGCTATGGATCAGTAGAAACATACAGTAAGGTAAAGATGGTCCAGGAAGGTCTGACCAGGCCCTGCACTTGGCTTGGCTTGGCTCTCGTCCTTCAACAAAGCCAACTTAGGCTCCTAGTGACATTCAGATTCCTAGAGATTTCTCTTCCTCTCCCAAGAGGCCACTGTCTGCTCACCTCTACTTACTCCACAGCTGGGGGCCAAGGTCCCATTGATACAGGTACACAGTTTGGGCTGGGAGCGAAGACCATTGGCACAGGTGTGCCTGCAGACAGCTGGAAAGGCTGTGTATACAGCATGGAGATCAGGACCCAGGGCCTTTGAGAAGGCTCATTGGGAAGAGGTGCTTGCTACATAAACCTGATGACTTGACCTTAATTCCCAGAACTTATGTAAAGATGGAAGAAGGGAGCAGACTTCAGAAAATTGTCCTCTGACTTCCATGTGTGTCATGGCACATGTGCCTCCACATACTCAACGTGCACACATAAAACAATAACTAACTCCTACCCAGCGTACGTACAGTGGGAGTGTACATATATCAACCCATCACTTGGGAGGGATGTGTCAGGAAGGAAGGGACAAAAAGAGATCAAGCTGTGAAGGAAGAGAGAGAAGGGAAGGACTCAGGTCACACGTCATTCTCAAGCCAACGATGGCCAGGCTGGCAGAAGACCCAAGATGAATCAGCTGGTCCTTCCCAGCCGCAATTCTATTCACACCCCATGTACATGGGACACCCTCTAAGTCTTTATCTAGCCTGTGAAGGTGGTCTAACCTACGGTTCCAGGATTTTGGTAGATCATCAGGAGAGATGATCTGGGCAAGAGAGCTGAACTGTGGGGCACAGAGGCTGGAGTGGTGGGGTCTCTGACAATGGGGTTCAGAGTATGGAGACAGAGATGCTTGAGTTGGGGATGAGGAGGTGAGAGGTGCCTGAAGAAACACGGACACGGGAAGAAGGAAAGCAAGACAGAAATGGCAATATGGGATAGCAAAAGAAATGAATGCAAGGTGGGTAAGATGATTCAGAAGGTAAAGCACTTGCTCCCAAGCCTGATGAGTTTTTGATCCCCAAGACCTATGTGGTAGAAGGAGAGAAAAGATTACTGGAAGTTACCCTCTGATCTCCACATGTACATCACAGCACGCTCCACCCATCCAACAAAATAAATGGAAAAAACATGCTTTAAAGAGAAACGAATGCAGCATGTCACCCTGGCGTCTAAGGACAAAAGCAAGGGACTCTAGTGCAGTTCAACCAGCAGCCTCAACTCCATGTGTGGTCAAGGTTGGGATTGCTGACAGGTGGCTGGGAGGAGCCCCAAGTATCCCCTGCCTGTACCCTTCATTTCCACGCTTCAACCTCCACAAACAATACATTGACTCCTGCCAGGCATTGTCCTTCAGCCAGGAAAGCATTGGGCATGAAAGCGGGAACCACATACATAAGGCCTTTGGGAGAAAGGGTGATGTAGCCACCTGTCCCCTCACCCTAGGATAGCCCTTCCCTGCCCATACCCCAGGTGTCTTTCAGCATCCTAGGTATCCCACATCCCTGCAAAATGGTGGCAGGCCTGCCTCATTTCACACGGCCCGGACTTGCAGGTTCCGGGGTCCCATGCATGACAGAACCACCCAGGCCAGCAGAATTAGAGCTAGAGGGTCCTGGGCTGTTTGAAAGGCTCCAGATTCTCTCCTTGACCAACACTGGCCTTCCAGAGTCATGATGGAGGATTTGGAGGCTGCAGGGAGCAAGCAGAGTCACTTCCGGGTGAACTGCATGGTGAAGGGATGCCCCATAGAATGAAGAGCAGTGGGGACACCACCTGGAAAGACACTGGTTCTAGCTTGGGAGGGCAGGTAAATAACCAGGGCAAGCTTCTGTAGAGGGGTAGTGTGTGTGTGTGTGTGTGTGTGTGTGTGTGTGTGTATGTGCATGCATGTGGAGGCCACAAGTCATTCTCAGGAGCCATCACCCTGTTTTGTTATGAGATAGGGCTTCTCGTTGTACTCAACTCAGCAAGTAGGCTAGGCTGGCTGGTGAATGAGCCCCAAGATCCTTCGATCTTCTCATGCTCAGTACTATCAGTTTTAAGTGGGTCCTAGGGGATTGAACTCCATGTGGATGCTGGGAATTGAACCTAAGCTCTCTGGAAGATCGACAAATTCTTGAAACTAACATTGAGACACGCACTACAGTATGGTGGTACATGTTCTTTATCCTGGCACTGGGGAGGAAGAGACAGGCAGGTCCCTGCCTCACTGGCTAGCCAGTCTAGACTACTTGTTGAATCTTAGATCAGACCCTGTCTCAGGAATCAAAGTAGACGGTTTCTGAGGAATAGTACCTGAGGTTGACCTCTGGCCTCGTGTATAGGTGTGTACCCACACATGCATACACACCCACACACCCCACACTTAAATAAGTTGGTATAAGGAAGCAGCTGGGTATTTTGACATTTGAATCTAGTTCACCTGTGAGTAAAGCGAGACTATCTCACAGTTAGTAAGAGGATACAAGGTCTATCCACTCACCCAGTATCCCAAAATGGCTGGCTCTTCCCTTGGCCAGGAAGAATGAGTGTGGCAAGATAAGGTTTGGACTACTCCAGATTGAGATGATTCCTCAGAAAGGTAGATTGGTGAGAAGGCTCAGCCCAGTAAAGGCACTTGAGAACTTGAGTTTGATCCACCTGGACCCACACAGTCAAGAGAGTCCCACAAATTGTTCTCTGACCTCTATACATGCTTTCCCTGCACCCACACAAACTAAATACATTTCTAAAATGTAATAAAAAATAGTGTGTTGTATTTCTTTTGTAAAAAGTTTGGATGGAGACTAGGGATGTAGCCCAGTTGGCAGAGTGTTTGCCCAGTGTTCATGGAAGCTGGGTTTGATCCCCAGGGCCAGCTCTACATAAATCTGACATGGTGGTGCATACACGTGTCATCCTGTGGGGGAAATACAGGCAAAAAGATAGTGAGTTCAAAGCCTATATAGCAAGACTGTCTCCAAAATAGTTTGGAGAGTGAAAACCAGACCTTGAGGTGGTGTGAAAGTCTGCTGAGACATTCCTAAACTGTTGTTAACTTAGAGCATTGGTTCTCAATCTTCCTTGTGGTGATTAATTTCAACCATGAAATTATTTTTGTTGCTACTTTTTAACTGCAATTTTGCTACTGTTATGAATCATAATGGAAGTAGGAGTTTGCCAAAGGCTGAGAACTGCTGACTTAGTGTATAGAACTGGCAGGGAAAGTGGATGATTGTCTTGCTTCCAAGTCGATCTGATGATCTTCCTGACCAGTCTTTGTTCTTGGCAGCTTCAGCTCTCACCACCGCCTTCCAGGAATGTGTGTGTGTGTGGGAAAGGGAAGTAAGGCCGAGGGAGGCGGGGGTGGGGGGTGGTGGTGGTGGTGGGGAGAAACCGCGAGCAGAGACTGAGAGACCTCATTGAACCTTCCTACACTCTCCAGCTGCTAAAACTAGTCCCCCAAGGTTTGTTGAATTAATGAGTTGCCTCAAAGGAACTTGGATAGGAAGATTCGTGCTTCCCCACCTCCCTGTTGCTTCCACCGCTGCCTAAGCAAGCATCAGGAATCCCAGGCAGGAGACACCCCTGAGAGTGTGCGTGCAGAGATCTCCAGCAGCCAAAGCTACAGAACCTCTTTGGACCCTCAGAGTGGTTCTCTGCCCTCGCCTGCGGAGCAGAAACTGGAAGCGTTTGTTCTCCAGCAGAATACTAGTTTTCCTGGCACCCTGCAAGAACGCGTCCAATAGATTGAGAAAGGAAGGGGCAGGGCCAGGGGCTGCAGACAAAGGAATCCCCCCCCACTCCCCCGCTCGGTCCCAGTCCGTCAGGCGCCCTCTGGCTACTTCTGGACCTCTCCTCCCTCGTGTTCCCGGGGTAGTCACGCCTTGTCAGGACCGCACCTTTCCTATCCGCGGAGTCTGCACTAAGAGGCAGGAGACAAGAAGCACGAGCTAGGGGTCCCCTGGAACAGCAAGGAGAAAACCTGGGAGGGCTGAGCTCGGAATTGAAGGCGGGAAGAGTTTGGGGGAGGGCACAGTTGCGCCTCTGAGCCTGGGCGGGGAGAATGAAGCCAGGAAAGGCTTGGAGCTGGCCAAGCCTTTGAGAAAGGCTTTTCCAAGGAGTTGCAAAGATGCAAAGGGTTCCTGGAACTGGGGACTCCTAGGAGGAACGTTTACTAGTGGCAATAGAGTTGGGGGTGGCCCTGAGGTGGGGCTGGCATTTATGTGAGGTGATCAGAAGGCAATTATCACAGGGAGGTCCTGAGACTTACTTGGGAAGTCTCGCATGTTCTTGCCTCTTTCTTCATGGAACAAGGAGAATTGCAAGTATGGCCCTGGAAATTCACCTGTGTATTAGTCAGAGTTCCCAAGAAGAATAGGAACAGAACAGATATGTGTGTGCGTACATGCGTGTGTGTGTGTGTGTGTGTGTGTGCGCGCGCGCGCGTGCGTGTGATACATATATAGAGAGTGGCTTACAGGCTGTGGTCCAGCTGGTTCAACAATGACTGTCTAAGTCCAAAGGAAAGTTCAAGAATCCAGTAGTAGTTCAGTCCACGAGGCTGAATATCTCAGCTGGTCTTCAGTATAAGGGCAGAATCCTGAAGGAGTAGGTTCTAATGCCAGTGAAGAGCTCGCAAGAGTGAGGGCAACAAAGAGCTGCCTTCTTCCGTGTACTTTACATAGGCTGTCACCGGAGGTGTGAGTCAGACTTAAAGGTGTATCTTTTCACCTCAAAAGATCTGAATTAAAATGAGAGTTTCCACTTCAAATCTCTCAGAGATGTATGAAATCCTTTAGTTTTATGTGTGTGTACTCTTGAATGTGCCAACCAGAGAGATAGCTTCAGGTTATCACCATTTGCTTCCTTTGAGACAAAATAAAGAGTTTAGCATAGAGACCATGTAGAATTCAACATTTCAGCTCAATTCCTGGAGATTGAAATTAGAGCCTCACACTAAACCAGTGCTCTACTGATGAGCCTGTTTCTACTGGGCTAGCCCCCCCCCCCAGACGGTAGAGAAATCTCTTTCATTGACAATTCTGGCAAATTCTCCACCACTTTGGGAACATTCCACCACCAATAATCCTGAATATTGTATCTTGACAGAAGCTGTTTCTTGGATCTAAAATTGTTAACTCCACCCAGCAAAATTCTATGCAGCTAGCAAACCCAATTTGTTTTAATCTGCCCCCCCCGACATTAGCTTACTCTCTTTAATCCCCAAAACTAAGTGTGCTGACCATGCATCATCATAACACTTCTAGAATATTGAAAATAAATACGGTATAATAACTTGAAGTGGTGCCAGGTGGTGGTGACATTCACCCTTAATCCCAGAGGCAGTTGTGTCTGTGAGTTTGAGGCCATCCTGGTCTACAGAGTGAGTTCCAAAATAGCCAGGGATAAACTGAGAAACTCTGTCGTGAAAAACAAAACAAGTTAACACCCCCAAACCAAAATAAAGTAAAATGAAACAAAAACAATTTAAAGTGTTGAGTGCTTTCAACTTGACAGGCTTGAAGATAAGACTTTAGTGTATCACAGCTCATTTTATCTCCGTTAAACCCCCCCCCCCCCCTGTGGTGCTTTTGGATGTGCTGTTTATCATACTAATAAAGCAAATCAGGACAGGTCCCGCGCGTGTGTGTGTGTGTGTGTGTGTGTGTGTGTGTACTGGTCAGAGAGCAACCTCAAGTGTCAGTCCTCAGGAATCATCATTTCATTTTTGAGAAAGGATCCCTCGATAGACCAGAGCTGGCCAACTAGGTTGGATTGACTGAATGATAAGCCCCAGGGATCTTTCATCTCCCCCTACCCATCTGAGATGACAAGCATATGCCACTGTGCCTGGCTTTTAAAAACAGGGACTCTAAGGATTATACTTAGATTCTCATGCCTGCAGTGTAAGCACACTACCAACGGAGCCATCTTTCCAGCCAATTTGTCTTGAGTTCTCTTCTCCTGTTATTGTTTTTGACCTGCACCAAGTCCTGCTGAAACTCATCTTGTCTTTGACATCCCACTGCTACCTTGAGCCTGCTATCACCTTATACTTTTTGTCTGCTTAATTTTTGTTTTGAGGCAGGGTCTTGCTATGCAACCCAGGCTAACTTTAAACTGTTTCAGCTTTGTGAATGCCAGGATTGAAGATACGGATCACCCTGTCTGGATCTTTTATCTCATACATTCATACACATTGTACTTTGTCACCAAACATTAGCCTCCCTACTGAGATGCTTTGAAGGTCCTGTGCTTGGGCCTCTCAAGTGCCAGAAGAACAGACAAGTACCACCCTGCCTGGCTTAAGCTTCTGTTCTTTACAAATTATCTGGTCTCTGGTACTTGAGTGTCTTCCAGAAGTCAACTTAGGTCAAGTATTGCTTAATTTCTTAGTTGCATGTATTTATTTGTATTATGTTTGTGTGAGGTGCACATTAATCATGACTTGGGTGTAGATTACACACAGTTTATAGTTCCTGGGGATCAGACCCAGGTGGTCAGATCAGGAACCTAGGATCAGATCTTGGTAGCAGATGTCATTACCTACCAAACAATATCGATGACCCTTATCTTATTTTTTGAGGAAAGGCTTCTCAGTGAACCTGCATCTTATTGTTTTTGTCTAGACTGGTTGACCAGCAGGTGTCAGACATTTTCCTGTCTTGTCCCCTACCCTACTCTGGGTTTACATGTGTGCAATATCATCTCTAACTTCTCTGTGGGTTCTGGGGACCTAAACTCAGGTCCTTGTCCTTGTGTGGCAAGCAGTTTACTCTCCGAGCAATCTCTAAAGAGTCATTGTTCTCTGGTATTTGCTTGTTTAAGACAGGGTCTCATATAGCCTAGGCTGGCTTCCTACTCACTGTATTAGAAAGGTTTCTTTTAAAGAAACAGAACTATAGAATGAGTACAGTGAGTGTGAGTGTGTGTGTGTGTGTGTGTGTGTGTGTGTGTGCGCGCATGGGTACATGCATACATGTGGTTTTTTTAGAGTGGTTTACAGGCTATGATCTGGGTAGTCCAACGATGTCTGTCTCACAAAGGAAAGTTTGAGAATTGGGTCGTTGTTTAGTCCGCTTGGCTGGGTGTTCAGTAGTCCCGATCTGCTGCTGGAGAGAAGATTCCTAGAGAGCTGCTGGTCTTCAATCTACATTGGAACTCCAACAAAATTGATTCTAATACTGGAAAGGATAGGTGAACTTGCCGCAAGAGTGAAGGTAAGCCGGCAAAAAGCAAAAGTTTCCTTCTTCCGTTGTCTTTTTTCCCATACATATTTTTGGTGAACGTAATTACCCTCTTCCCTTTCCTCCTTAGAATACATGACTTAGATTTAGCATGGGTCTTTCCAACTGAAAGTATTCAGTTAAGAAAATCACTCACAGCTGTTTGGGGTTTGGATCCAGATGCAATCAAGTTGATAATCAAGATTGGCCTATGGACCTGGGAATGATCTGCTTCATCCCCCAAGTGTTGGAATTACAGATGTCTACCACCATACCACCTTTTCACATCAAATGCTTTCCCATTCTCCCTGCTCTCACAATGATGTTGTTACCTGTTGTTGTCATGATGTCATACCACCGAGATCTCCCTTTCACACCCTCCTGTGACATTCTCACAGAACCCAGTCCATCTTTTTACTTCGTTATACCCCACACTTTGATTTTCTATGCATCCCCAGAGGCCTTAAGGCTGCAAGCCCAGAGTAAAGGGATCTTTAACTCATCTGTGTGAGTGAGCTTGAGCTGAGGATCTGGAGAGAGTAGGCAGGATGTACTCAAAAGCCTAAGGCTGGGGTGGGACATGGTGGTCTGACAAACTGTTTAAGCTGAACTGGAGGCAGTTTGCAGAGACACTCATGTCCCTGACTAAGACCGCTAGACTGTGGCAACAACAGACCCCACAAAACCGGAATTCCCCTAGAAATCTCATGCTTGGAAAAGAGAAAAGCCTAAAGCCAGGGCCAGAGGAGAGACTTTCTACTGGAAATACATTTACATTTTCTAAACCTACTTACAGAAGAGACACTGGTCAATGGTGGACACCACCACACCTTTATGGGAGACTGCTTAGACATGAGTAGCTATGGCCTCTACTTAAACCTTAACCTCTTGAGAATCCAAAATATGGACTTTGGGAATGAGGGGGTCATTATATCTCTGTCTGTCTTCCCAATGTGGTCAACATTGAATAAATCCTCCCCCCCCTTCCTTTTAATTTAGCCATTTTAGTAGGCTTATCTAGGAACTGACTATCTTCGGGCCCAAGCTGTGACTCTAAGTCCAATAATAGTGACATGGCAGGTGGAGAGGGGCAGATACTTACAGTCGAGTTTATAGAGTGTGCTGGGCCTGCTGGAGTGGGTGTCTAGGGACAGAGCCTTCTTTGTCTGCACCCAGGGAGCAGCTGGTTGAAGGGAAGCTGGGGCACATGGCTGGATAAGCTTGGCTGGATGCCTGGGAATGCATATGAGGTGTGACCTGGGAAAGGCTAGGAGGAGGAGATAAGGCTGGGAATTCAGCTGATCCCTCCTCCCCCCAGGGAATCCTGTTTATGGATACACCTACAGAAATACAACCCTCCTCCCTTTTGTGTGTACATTTTAACTCTCACAATAGGTTCATGAGGCTTTGCTGTCATCTATTACCCAGATGATGAAATCAAGTCTCTAAGATATCCCATATTCCACAAACCATGAGAGGACTGAAGATTGGAAGCAAGGACACACACTGGAAATCTTTCTTCTCATGGTCTTAGACATGTCCTCCTGATATTCCAGTGTCAGGAGCTTGGGCAAATGGCTCAGTCTGTGTCTTAATTACTGTTTTAGTTTCTTTTGTGTGTGTGTGTGTGTGTGTGTGTGTGTGTGTGAGATAAAATACCATGACCAAAAGCAACATTCCAGCAGGCTAGATATCCATAAAAGTGGGGAAGGCATGGCAGCAGAAAGTTGAAATCTCACATCTCCACAGCACACAGGAAACAGGAAATAAGACCCTGGAAGTGGGTCAAGGCTCAGTTCCAAAGCCTGATTTCAGTGACTTAATACCTTCATGAGCTTAATCCCTCAGTGAGGCTCCATGTCCTAAAGATTGCATAAACTAAATAGGGCCATCAGTGTTCAAATACATGAGCCTATGGGGGCACTTCTCATGCCAAAACCCATGTTACTTTTCTTGTTGCAGACATACAAACACCCTGAAAGAACAGATTCAGTGAGACAGGATTTGTTTTGGCTTACTGTTCCAGAAAGGTACAGTTCATTGTCATGGGTAAGGCAAGGAAAACGGACAGCAAAAGCTTCCTTACCAGTGGCTAGCCTACCGAAGAAGATATCTCTAATTTCCTGGCAACCATGAACTGAGAGTCTTGTGAACTCTCCCTGATTTACAGGATGGGAGGTTGATGAGCTGGATCTTGTGTAGCTAGTCATAGATGCTAAGGGTTTAAGAGTTCAACCAAACAGTTCAACCTTTAATCCATGCACTCAGGATGAAGAGGTAGGCAGATCTCTAGCATTGAGGCTAGCCTGGTCTACAGAGTGAGTTCAGGACAGCTAGGGCTGCACAGAGAAAACCTGTCTCAAAAAGACAAAACAAAAATATTTGAAAGGAACACAACAGATATTTCCCACCCAGAAGACAAGCAAGGGCGCCTCAACATTCCATCCATTCTATTGGGTTTTACACATTCTGAGCCTTCTCAGAATGAGAGAATGAAGGGCTCTTGAGTGTATGCTTCCTATGCTGTGTTAAAGCACTGGGGAGCTGCCGAGGACACTAGTTGGGTGTGATCACAAGGTTGTTTTCTGCAGACTTGGAGGGGCCAACTGGATGGGTGTGAATTAGCCTTGCTCAACAGACAGAAGATCTTGCACCTATGTATAATCCTGCCATCTGGACCTGTTCAGCCTCTTGTCTTGTGGTCATCCTTGCTGGTTGAGACTCTCCTGAGTAGCACCCTACCCTACCCTGTTAGGTAAATATTTATTCAACATCTCCCATGTATGCCAAGTGTTTTACATTCATTGTTGCAAGTCCCTTATGCAAAGTGTACAGCTCAAGATCAGTTGGAAGAGACTAAGGTCCAAGTATAGAATTGATTAAACGTAGTCTGCAAAACTCAAAAGCCCAAGCAGGACAAAATGTCTCTCAGACATCCTCAGTACTTGGCACACAGTAGCACTCATTGAGTCAGACTGAGTGAATGAATGAATCTGAGCAAGTCTGATATGGATGGGAGAAATGAGTGGCAGTGGCTGGAGGAGAATGGAATGGAACAGACAGAGATGGGAAAGCTAGGAGTGTGGGTGTATCCTGGAGTCAGGAGGATCAGATAAAATTTGGAAGACACAGATGCCAAGTACTGCAATTCAGAGAGTCTGTCACTAGAGGGCACTCCAAGTCTTGGCCTAGATTATGTCTCAACTGAAATTTACATGTATTTATTTGCGCGATCTCTCTCGTGGAGGTCAGAGGACAACGTTTAGGGATTGGTTCTGTTGTTTACCATGTTTGTTGTTTGCTCCTGGTGATTGGACACAGGTTCTCTGGTTTGGCAGCTGGTGCCTTTACCACCTGCTAAGCTATCTCACTGGCTCTTGCCTCTCTCTCCCTCTCTCTCCCCCTTTCCCTTTCCCCTTCTCCATCTCCTCCCTCCCCTTTAAACAATCTTTTATTTATTCTTTGGCAATTTCACACACACACACACACAAACACACACACACACACACACACTATGCATCTGTCTAAAGTCCCCAGACGCATTCCAACATGCCTCTCCTATTTTCTTTCTTTTAGAAATAACTGATTATAATTAGCCGCCTGTGGGAATGTCAGCTGATCTTGGCTTGACCCAGTACAGGTCTTGTACAAATAACCATACATGTTAGCATTCCTTCTAGGCTCTGCCCCACAGTTACCTGGCAACAGCCATGCATGCCTGACTCACTATAAAAGGGGATAAAGGGGGCTGTTCACCCCCTCCTCACTCTATTACTCTCTTACCCTCTTCTTACTCTCTCTGTCCCTTTTCTCCTTATTCCCTCCCTCCCCCATGGCCGGCTCCTTCTCCTTCTCCTTCTCCTTCTCCTTCTCCTTCTCCTTCTCCTCCTCCTCTTCTTCCTCCTCCTCCTCTTCCTCCTCCTCCCCCTCCCCCCTCCCTCCCCCTTCCCCTTCCCCTTCTTCTCCTCCTCCTCCTCCTCCTCTTCTTCCTCTTCCTCCTCCCCCCTCTTTCTCCCTTCCTCTCTCTCCCTCTCTCTCTCTTTCTGCCTCTACTCCCTCAAACCCCCTCCCCATGCCCTAAACAAACTCTATTCCATGCTATACCGGTGTGGCTGGTACCTCAGGGGAAAGTGATGTCTTAGCATGGGCCCCCAGAGGCACCCCTTTCTACCTCACCATACATATTCCGAGTTCTTTCTTCCTTTTCTTTTTTATAAAACATAACAGTACCTGCAGTGAGTTCATGAGTGCAATGGCCACACCATATCCAGAAGACAGTATTTCACAGCAGACTTCCACATCTTCCAGTTCTTTCATTGTTTCTGATACCACTTCTGCAATGTTCCCTGAGCCTTGGTGGGATTGATATAGATGTCTCATCTAAGGTTCAGCATTCAAGAGTCATTTATTCTCAACCTTCATCAGTCAGGAGTCTCTGCATTACCTGCTGCCTGCTGCAGAAAGAGCAGGATTAATACATATGTATACACATAACATTTAAAAGGTAATTTGACAACACAACCATTTGGCAAAAAAGAACAGCAGTAGGCCCCCTCCTAGGGCTTATGATCTCTGAAGTTCTGGTATTTTGACCAGCTCTGAAGTCCCAGGAATGAATTTCCTTCTATGGAGCAGCAATAGGGAAATCCAGAGGAGCAAATCATTGGGACTTGCCAACCAGCCAGCCTAGAAAACTCAATGAGCTCCAGGTCAATGAGAGATCTTTCCAAAAACATAGCATGAACAACTGAGAAGGACTCCTAACACATATTTCTGGTTTTAACTCCCTCCCCCCACCATTCACACACATTTGCACACACATATGAACATTCACACACATTTGCACACACATTTGCACACACAAATCAACTGGAAATGAGGATGATATTTGTATACATTGGGATAAGTACCCAAAATGTCATTTTGGGCTGTGTGAGATCGCCCAGCGGGTAAATACACATAGCCTGATGATCTGGGTGTCATGCCTGAGACCCACAGGGTGGAAGGGGAGAACTGATTCCTTCATGTTGTCTTCTGACCTTCACACAAATGCTGTAGTATGAACATACCACCCAAATGTTATTTTAAAAAGTTTAAGCTGCCGGGCAGTGGTGGAGCACACCTTTAATCCCAGAACTTGGGAGGCAGAGGCAGGTGGATTTCTGAGTTCGAGGCTAGCCTGGTCTACAGAGAGAGTTCCAGGACAGCCAGGGCTACACAGAGAAACCCTGTCTCCCTCCCTCCCTCCTTCCCTCCCTCCCTCTTTCTTTCTTTCTTTCTTCTAGGGGCTGGAGAGATGCTCTGGGGTTAAGAGCAATGGCTGCTTTTGCTGCAGTTCTAAATTTGGTTCTAAGTGCCCATGTTGAGGAGCTCATGATAACCTGTGATTCCATCTCTTTTTTCTGACCTACTCAAGTTTGTGTGCGCGTGAGTCTGCCCCACCCCCACCCCAATAAATCTCAAAGAATGTTTATGAGGGACTGGAAAGTTAGCTTAGTGCTTGAGAGCAATCTTGCTTTTGCAGAGAACTAGGGTTCAACACCCAGCACCCACATGGCAGCTCATAACTATCTATAACTTCAGTTCTAGGAGGTATGTATGACACCCATTGAAGTTTTGTATAGATAAACCCAGCCAATAGTTTATCTTTTGTCCTTGTACTCACAATAAATCATTAGATCCTTTCTATGACCTTTGGGTTAATTGTTTTGCAACCTCTTGGAATGTGTTCCAAGCTGTAAATACCTATTTTCTATCTCAGAAGTAATTAGCTCCTGACACTTGGAGACTGGCAGAGTTCTCCATGTGGTTCTCATATCAGAGAGGGCTTTAATATCAGTCCTATTATAAAGGGCTTAATAATTATTAGTATAATGTTAGGAATTCTTATAGGATCATTGTTAAGAAATCATTTATTTGTCTATACAGCATCACTACAAGACAATACATCTTTGTTGATTTGCAGAAATCTGCCCAATATCGTGGAATAATACCTAGTGATTGTTATATATATTTCCCCCTTGCCTAGAAGGGCTCATCTATGATGATTTTTACAGTTCATAGTGAAACCATCTCAAGAAGATCACCTGCTAGTTTTAGCCTCTCCTAGATGGCTTCTGGCAGTAGAGGGGTTGCCTACCAGGCAGGAAGCCCTGTGTTGCATCCCCAACACTTCATAAAACCAGTCATGGTGGCACAGACCTGTCTTTGGGAAGTTGGAGGCAGGAAGATCAGAAGTTCAAAGTCATCTTTAGCTATTAGCAAGTATGAGGCCAGCCTGGGCTACTGTCATATTTTGCTTTCTATCAATATGATAAACTGCCATGGCCAAAAGCAATTTTGGGAGGAAGGGTGTATCGGTAACTTAGTTAGGGTTTCTATTGCTGTGACAAAAACATTATGACCAAGAGCAAGCTGGAGAGGAAAGGGCTTATTTGGCTTATACTTCCAGATTGTAGTCCATCACTGGAGGAAGTCACAACAGGAACTCAATCAGGGCTGGAACCTGTAGGCAGGAACTGATACAGAGGCCATGGATGGGTACTGCTCATCACTGCCTTGCTCCCTATGGCTTGCTTAGCCTGTGTGAGGGTCTGTGATTTTCCAAAGGATAATACCCCAGACTCAAATAGCATACTCAGAGTAAAAAAAGCATTTTATTCTGCAGAAGTCCAGCATGTAGGGGTCTACCATTTGCCAAGATGGAAACACTCAGGTGATCTTGCAGGCTCAATCTAAGCAGATTAGGGGAACTCGAGGGTAAGTACCATCTTCGAATAGTCTCTAGAGATAGCTATTTCTTCATAGTGGGGGGGGGAGGCTGAGCATTTAAGCATAGTCAACAATCCTCTGTTAAGTCTGGACAGGAGGATTTAAGAACCTGGCAAGTGGCTTTTAATAATTGCAGGAGTCCTGACTTGGGTGATGGAGTGGGTAATGTGGGAGGTAGAACTGTTTTAGGAAGCAATTGATTTGATGAAATGAAGTTTTGCAGGGGTGAGAGGGTGGTGGGTCCTGATAAGGGAGCAATGGTGGGCAGAGGCAGAGGTTGTGGGGGAGGTTGGTTTGGCTTTACTAATCCCTTGTTGGGGCCTAAGGGGACCATGGGTCTCGAGAGAGGTTATACTGGAACAGTTGAATAGTAAATAGGAGTTCCTGGATCATAGCCATAGATGTAAAGTCCATGTCTTACCAAAAGTCCAATCAGCCTTCTTGCCAGCTGCTGTGAACTTAATGACAAGGTTGTTGCATTGTTTCCCCACCCCCAACCCCCATGTGGGTACCCAGATAGTAAGGGGGCTCAAAACAAGGTCCCAAGTCTCTCTCCTAGGAGGCTTGGTGTCCTTTCTTATGCAGGACCTGGTTCTGAGTGTCTGTGTATGCCCAAATTGGGTCTAAGTGATGAGGTCATCTTTGATAGGGGGCTTTTCCAATTTATCCACCCAGTAGATTCATATCCTCATGTTCCTCACAAAAAGAACTTTGGACCTCTGCATTTGGTTCACTGGCTCTGATCCTGAGAGAGCCTCAGGCAGGTGTAAAAGGTCTGAGACGTGAGTTCTCTCAGGCCTGGGGCAAGTTGCAGTGGTAACCAGGAAAGAGCTGTTGACCCAAGGAATCCCATCCCCCACCCACTAGGTCACAAAGGTCTATATAAAGGTCAGGGAACCAGGTGCCCAGAGGAGCCGAGTGGGAGGTAGATTTGGCTGTCTTACCCATCGTAGCATTAACTATCTGCTAGGTTAGATGCAGGGGATAGTGGCTGGTGCAGCAAAGCATAAGCATCAAGCAAGCAGGATAAGGAGTGCTGGAGTCTCAGTTTCATCTGACCCACAAGGTGCAGGGTGACATTTCATTGCTCCTGTGGTGGTTCCTCTGGAAGTCTCCTCAGATGAGACCTCAACTACTGGGTCATCTCTCTCCTGGCAGGCTTAATGTGGAAATGGTGTATTCACATGCAGATCCTGTCCACCTTAACAGCCATTGGCATGGTCAGGATCACAGTGTGAGGTCCTTTCCAGTGAGGTTCTTGAGTCTCATGGTTATGTCTCTTAATCCAGACTTCATCACCTGGTTCAAAGTAATGGGGGTTAAGGGGAGGAGCAGACTCACACACCTGGTGGACCCTATGGAGGACTTCTAAGGATTTTAAAAACTTATGTTGGTCATATCTAGCCAATATGTCAGACTGGAAGTTGGGCAGCATAGGTGAGGGCCTCCCATATAAGATCTCGAAGAGGGTGAGATACAAAGTATAGGGGGTGTTCCTGGCCCTATATAAGGCATAAAGTAAGGGAGACACACAATCATCTCCATTTTCAAGGATTAATTTGGTCAAGGCCTCCTTCAGGGTACAATTAATCCTCTCTACCTGTCTTGAACTATGGGGTCTGTATGCACAATGTAATTTCCAATTGGTCCCCAGAACCTGTGCTAAAGATTGAGTTAACCTGAGAGATGAATGCTGGTCCATTGTCAGACCCAAGCAGGGTAGGCAACCCATACCTGGGTATGATGTCTTCCAGAAGCTTCTTTGCCACTATGTTGGCAGTCTCCTTTGTAGGGTAGGCTTCTACCCATCCTGAAAAGGTATCTATAAAAACTAGCAGATACTTATATTCATGTTTCTGGTTTTATTTTTGTATAGTCTATTTTTCAATTGGCCCCTGATTCTGGTTCTTGGAGTATCTCTTTGACTGGAGCCTGAGGGGTTCACAGCCTGGCAGATAAAACAGTGTGAGATTGCCTGATCAACCAAGTGACCTAAGTAAAATATTTTGTGTCTTGCCCCTTGAATCAATCTCTTTAGTTTTTGGTGACCCAGGTGTGAAAGCTTGACAAATCTGATGGATGAATTGCTTAGCAAACTCCTTAGGTAGGCTGGTATGGCTTCAGAGGTCAGCAACTATCTGTCACTTCTGTAAATTATTTGGTATTTAGCCTTATCTTGTTCATCTTTAGCAGTATATTCAGGGATGGCTGGGAGCACTACCTGGTGGCAAAGCTACCAGGTTGTTGGCAGTGGAAGCTTGCAGCAGTCTCCCTTGTGGCCTTATCAGCTAACCTGATCCCTCGGGCTATTTCTGATGTCCCTTTCTGATGCCCAGGGCAATGAATTATGGCCACTTTGAGAGAAAGCCATAATGCCTCCAATAAAGCAAGTATTTCTTGCTTATTTGTGTTGGTTTCCCCTTCAGCAGTCAATAATCCCTTTTTTTGGTATATTGGTCCATGTACATGAACCATAGCAAAGTCCTATCTGCTGTTAGTGTAGATGTTAGCTATGGCTCCTTTTGCCAGTCTGGGCTAGAGCCTTTACTTCAGCTTTCTAGGTTGAAGTTCCTGCAGCAAAGCAGTTGCCCAAATAACAGAATTCTTGTCTGCTACCATTGCCCTTGCATACCTGGTTCCATTCTGGATGAAGCTGCTCCTGTCTATGAAGTAGATACATTCTGAGTCTGGCCAGGGTATGTCATGTCAGTCAAATCCAGCATTATGTTCTGGATATGCCCCAGAACTATGAAGCAATCACGCCGCATGTCTGAGGACAAATCAGATAGCAGGGTGGCTGGGTTTAGGGCAGATGATGGGTTATATCTTATGTGAGGGGGATTCAAAAATAGAGCCTTGAAAGTACACCAGCCTGGTGTTGGACAGCCATAGGCTAGGTAGATTCTTAAGGGTCCTCTCAATAGCATGGGGGGTTCTGGTAACAAATTCCTGCCCTGTGGTTATTTTGTCATCATCCTTGACCAACAGAGCAGTGGCAGCTATGATCCAGAAGCAGGCTGGCCATCCTTGGGCCATTAGGGCCAGCTTCTTAGATAAATAAGCCATAGGTCTTTTTCACGCTCCCAAAGTTTGGGTAAGCACTCCCTGTCCCATCTCTTTTCTCTCATTCACACACAGGTGAAAAGGTTTGTGAATGTCCAGGAGAGCCAGGGCCAGTGCCTCCAATACAGATTTTCTTAAACTCTTAAAAGCCATATTATCTCAGGGGTCCATTTTATTTTGTCTTTTTGGTCCCTGGTGGCCTCATATAATGGTTTGGCTATCTCAGTGAACCCTGGCACTCAGAGTCTACCAAACCTGGCTGATCACAGAAGTTCCTGTTCTTGCCTTTGGGTTGATGGAACTGGGATGCTAAGGATGCATTCCCCCCCACCCTTGAATATGTACTTCAGGTAAGTGACCTCAAGTTGACAAAGCTGGGCCTTTTCAACAGTCAATCGGTAGTCAAGTTGACTCAGTTCCTGTATTAGGTCTTGTGCAGTCTCCTGGTATGTCTTCAAGTCTGGGGCTGCACTTGGGATGTCATCTATGCACGGAAGTAAGGTTATTTGGGGGTGGACCCACTGGTACTCACCCAAGTCCTCGTGCAGTGCCTCATCGAAGATGGTGGGTCTCCATTTGAAGGCAAATGGAGACTAGCTTTTGGGAGTCTGAAGAAGGCATCCTTCAGGTCGAATACAGTATACATTGTGTGGTTTGGAAGGAGGCTGCTTAGCTGGGTGTATGTGTTTAGAACTGTGGGATGGATGCCTTCCACCCACTTATTTACCTCCCTTAAATCCCACATAGGCCAATAGTCATTAGAATGGGGCTTCTTGACTGGAAGGGTGTGTGTGTTTCATGAAGATTGGCAATAAATCAGGATCCCTGCTTCCTAGAGCCAGTTAATAGGCAGGTGATCTCTGTTCTGGCTTCTTTGGGCATTGGATATTGCCTGACTTAGGCTGCCATGGCCCCAGCCTTTAATTGGACTAGAGCTGGGACCCAATGACAGGCAAGTCCCATTGGATTTTCTTCTGCCCAGACCTCAGGGACTTAGACCAGAAACATCCAGCTTAGAGATGGGGCTGGTTGAGGGCACGATTTGTATCCTTTTTCTAGTGCCTATTTCAGAACATGAATGGGGCCATTCTTACCCAGTAGTTCCACTCCCTCTGGACCAAAATGGATTTGGGCTCCCATTTTGGTGAGGAGTTCATTTCCAAGCACAGGCATGGGCATGCAGAGATGATCATAAATGAGTGAGTTACCAATTGCACTCTCAAGCCCACCTTTCTTCGGATAGTGCATGGATAAGGCTTAGCGCCCATTGCCCCTTGCACTCATGTTTTTTGACATGACAATGGCCCCAGTGGTTGTTTCAAAACAGAATGTTGTGCCTCCCACATGTGTCCACTAGAAAGTCTATGGGCTTCCCCTTCACCTTTAGGGCTACCCAGGGCTCATGGAGGGGGGGGTGGATGTTGAGCCTGGATACCCTCGGTCATCTAGTTTTTCTAATTTCAGAACCTTTGGACCCTCAGTTTGATTTTTCTTAGGGCACTCATGCTTCCAACGGCCTTTTACCTTGCAATAGGCACATTGGTTCCTCTCTAATGGAGGATGGGTTTTTCCTTCACTGGGGGCTGGCTTACCTTAGACCCTTCCATGAGCTAGTTTTTCAGCTCTCATCAGGATGGCTGTGGCTCATGGTGGTGAGTAGCACTTTCACTAGTCCTCTGGTCTGCTGATCCTCAGGAGTCTCCAGGTTGTTGAAAACCTTCTTAGCTATGGCTACTAACTCAGTCAGTTGCCTACTGAAAAAACTGTCCAGGTGATAAAGCTTCTTATGGATGTTAGGGCAGTTTTCTTAACAAAAGAGAGCTGACTGGTGCTCTCTGGCTTTTGGATCCAAGGGAGTGTAGGTCTTATAGGCTTTAAAATGTCTTTCTAGATATTCCCTGGGGTGTTCATTCTTTCCCTACATCGCCTGGCTCACCTTAAATAAATTTGTGGACTGTCTGGCAGCTGCAGCCTCTCAGAGGCTTCCCCTCAGAATCTGGCGGTAGACCCAGAGTCTCTCCTTACCTTCAGCAGTGTTAAAATCCCAGTCAGGTCAAATCAAAGGAAAGTCTTCATTGACATCAGCCTGGACATGAGTGGGCAGCCCATTTGCTTCTGGAACCAATTTTTGAGCGGTTCCTATGATCTCTCTCTCTCTCCCCTCTGTCTTGAAGAGGACCTGGAACAGTTGCTGATAGTCGTCCTAGGTGGGCTGGTGAGTCAGCATGATTGAATCTAGAAGACCTGTGAGAACTAATAGTCTTTCTGAAAATAGGGGGTTCTGCAACTTCCAACTGTAAAGATCAGTACTGGCAAATAGCACATATATCATGACTGCTGGCCCTAAGCATCTGGGGGTCCTGTAGCCTGTAGGGATAAGGCCATCGTAGAGTCAATCCTCTGGGAAGTATGGGCCTCAGTGAGACATGGACTCCAAATTGAGTCAGGGGAGTCAGGAACCTCTCCTTTCTCTGCCTGTACCAGCTGGGCAGGGGAAGTGGTGGCAGGAACAGGAACATAAGGAGGAGTACAGATATCCTCCTTGGGAACAGACTTGAGGAGCAAGGCAGGGGGCTGATATGATTCTTCTTTAGAGGAAGAAGGGTGAGGAACAGCACAGCCAGTGACAAAAAAGGTTTTATCCAAACAGGGGGCTTCTCGTCCAGGTATTGCCATGTGGTGATGATATATGGCACTCGGTCATAGACTACAGCCTTAATTAACCCTGTAAATATTGGGGAGGTGAAAAGTCCCCTCCTTAGGCCATCCTACTTTATAGGTGGGCCATTCTGTCCTGCAAATGATGGTTGGTTTGCTGAGATGAACGACCAGACCCAAGTTTTATGGGACTTGGCAAAAGTATTAACCAAGCCCAGTGGAGTGCTCTGTGCCTGTCCCATCATAGGAATCACAGAAATATTTGTACAAGAGGACAAACAGAATGCACACAAACACAGAAGGACATTCCCAGGAAAATTAAGGCAAAAGGAAGAGCTGTCTCAGACAGTCTTCCTCCCTGTGTACGAGAGGCCCAAAGACCCGCAGCTGGTTCAGAACTCAGATGAGAACTAGCAAGTTCTCCTGCTTCTGGTAGGGGTTCAGGAACATCCTCTGTAGCCCCCTGGCTGGGTGACAAAATACATGTCAGCTCTGTCCCTGTTGGCCTGCCGATTAAACCTGAAACAGAAACAGAGATGGACAAGAAGAGAAACAATCAGACACCTGGACTTACTGATTGGAAAAACACTCAATTATTTGGGTCAGGGGTCTCTAGCAAATACTGGACAAGCCTCCAAATGTAAGGGTCTGTGATTCAACAAAGAATGATACCCCAGACTCACATAGCATGCAAAAGCAAAAAATGTTTTATTCTGCAGAAGTCCAGCATGTAGGAGTCTATATTTACCAAGATGGAGACACCCAGGTAAGCTTGCAGGTTCAATTTAAAGCAGATTAGGGGAATCCCAGGGAGGGTTAGGTGATCTTTATGTTTATTGGTTAATTCAGTCTCTAAGGGAATTGGTGTCTTTGGGTTTGGCTAGGGTTCTGAGGACATTCTAGAACCATGCTAGAAACTGTTGGGGTATGTGTGTGCTGAAAACTGGTGCTGACTCACTGCTCTTGCCTTAGGTCAAGTGGTGGGGCAGCTTCTGATTGGCTATCTTGGCCTTAGTTGGTCCCCCCCCAGTAAGTGACTAGCTGAGACTTGCCCACTTCTGGGTAACAGAAACTTAGGTCTAGTCTCCTGAACTGCCAGTTTGAAGCCTGTTATGAAGTCAGCCTGGTTTAGTCCTCTCACCTGCTTTCTTATAGAAAGCAGCTCAGGTATGGTATTACCCACAGTGGGTTGGGCCCTCCTCCATTAATCACTAATTGGGAATATGCCTTATAGCTAGATTTCATGGAGGCATTTTCTCAGCTGAGGCTCCTTTCCCTCTCATTACCCTAGCTTGTATTAAGTTGACACACAAAACCACCCAGTACAATTGGATTTACAGTCATAATGTATAACGAAGGTAGGCCAGGCCATTAGCTCAAGGAAGAAACCTGGAAGCAGGAGCTGAAGCAGAGGTTGTGGAGGAGCACTGCTTAGTGGTTTGATCAATTAAGTAAATGCCCTAAAGGCTTGCCTATGGGCAATTTAATGGAGTCATTTTCTCACAGGAGACTCTCTCTTCCCAGATGACTCTAGCTTGTAGCAAGCTGACAAAAACACTAACCAGAACAGCTACAAAAAGAAGAAAAAAAACTGCCCCCTAAGTCAGAAAATAAGGCAGCATGGTATTGACAACAACACACACACTTAGATGAATAAAACAGAGGTTTCCCCAGAAACAGACCTGCACAGATATCAATTCATTTCTGCAGAAGAAGCAAAAGTGATTCAATAAGAGAGGAAATTCTGTTACAGATTATTCTGGGGAAATTAGATATATAGATGTAAAAACAAATTATTTCAGGGCTGAGGGTATGGCTCAGGTGTAGAACCCCAAATGAGAGATGGATGTATGTGTGGCTCAGGGGTAGAATCCCTGTTGAGAATCCCCCAGTGAGGGGCTAGGGTATGGCTTAGCTGGATTTGCTTGCCTAACATGTACAGGACCCTAGATTCTGACCCATGAACCACAAAAAATAATGTCTAAACTCTAACCTTGCCACTTAAAGAAGTGAAAGGTTTTTTTTTGTAACGAGATACAGGGAATAGGCACATTATAGAAGCAGAGAATAGAAGTGAGGTTGCACCCTTATACAGAAGAAGAATTAACATTTAGCAAGGAGAGACATTTTGTATCGAGAAAGTTTTTCCGACGGTACCAGCTACACAACATCATGAATATGCTTAATACCAATGGTTTCTCACTTGAAATGGATAGACTAGGCCTAGGTAGTATACATGCTGTAATCTCAGCACTGAGGAGGCTTGTGAGGAATAAAATGCAAACAATATAAACTACAACATGTAAAGTTTCCACACCTCCCGCATTAGGGACTGTTCGAAGAAGTGTGTGTGAGTGTGATAAAAATGAAGGGAAGCGAACGCCCAGTAAAGCTATGTATATGCCCTAAACATGATTGGCTAAGAGCAACTCAACCCCCCACCCCCAGTCTGGCACTGTAACTTACTCACACCTGGAGTCCAACGGAGATGCAGTCACTCTGAGATCCAAGTCCACCGACCCAGACGCTCGTCGCCTATTGAAACGAGCCCGTGCAGCGGACAGAGGTCCAGAGGAACAGAGAAGCAGAAGCACAAGTGGCAAACCTTATCTGATGCCCAGCATCGGACACGACATCAGGCTGGACCGGAGGTGTGTGAAGGATGAATGTTTGAGTGAATGCGATCCCATTTCGACATTTATTGAGCAAATAAATAATTGCAACCTGACCTCCGAGTCCGAGGCTTCCATCTCGCCTCTGTCCTCAGCATTCCTGATTCTTGACAGCGCTGAGGCAGGAAGATTTTCATTTCAGGAATGGACTAAGCTGCACAGTGAGGAGCAGTTTTAGAACAGCTGAAAGGTAGAGCTCAGTGGTCGATGCCAAGGTCAACTCATCATCGGAAGAGAAGGTCTAGAGTATTTCTGTAGTGTGTGTGTGTGTACATTTGTGTATGTGTGTATCACTTCACATAACAAAAAAAAAATCAGAGACTTGGTGTAATACACAAAACAGTACAATCTGTAGATGGAAACAGGAGAAAAATCCAGATGGCTTTAAGTTTGGTGATGGATTTTTAGAAACACAATCCTCACAAAAAACTTGACTCCAAACTTTACTGAAACAGAAACTTAAGTCTCTGAGCAATAGGGAGGCCCTAAGTTTTATCATCAGTCCTGTGAGATAGAAATTAAAATATGATGAGAAATGTTTGCTTTGTAAAAATCACTAGAAAGAGAAGAGAAAGACAAACAGCAGAGCAGAAAATAAAACACACTGCAGTTAGTTTGATGTGCCCACAGATTCCCATAGCTGCAGATCAAATTATCTCCCCAGTCCAGGCCTAGAGGTATAGACCTGTCATCAGAGCTGCTTTTGAGGCTGAGACAGAAGGTTGGATAGTTCAAGGGTAACATGGACTACATAGTGTGTGTAAGGATAGCCCAGACAATGGAGTGAGACCCTGTCTCAGAAAGGTAAAAAGGTAAAAAGGTAAAAATGTGGTTCAGTGATTGAGCATTTCTCATTGATTGAGAAATGTGAAATCTAGAAGTCAATCTCAGCTTGTGAGACACCTCTGCTCGTCGAGACCTGCCCAGAACCCTCAGGACACAGAGACTGAGGAGTGTGGTTTCCTTCTGCGGCCAGGGAGCTGATCCTGTGACACAGGGCTCCATACTCAGTGCCAGTAGAGAGCTGGTATCCCAGGAGTGCCAACACACCTTCAAGCACAGGAAGAGCACCACTTCTGTTCAAATTCCTCAATCAAGAGGGACCCTCGAAGAGCCATCAGGACACAGAAACAAAGGAACAGCTAGGGACAAGATCCTTCTGGTTTCTGTTTGCACCCCAGAGCTGACCCTGTACCACAGCTCTCCAAACCCAAATACCTCTCAGAGAGAGCTAGTCTCCAAGGAGTACTGACAAAAAGGCTTGCAAGAGGGACAAGCCACAGTCAGAGAGAGCAAGACCAGCTAACACCAGAGATAACCAAATGTCAAAAGGCAATGGCAAAAACATAAGGAACAGAAACCAAGGCAAACTGGCATTATCAGAACCCAGTTCTCCCACCACAGCGAGCCCAGGATACCCCAACACACGAAAAAAAACAAGACTCAGATTTAAAATCACTTCTCATGATGATGATAGAAGACTTTCAAAAGGAAATAAACAACTCCCTTAAAGAAATACAAGAGAACACAAGTAAACAGCTAGAAGACCTTAAAGAGAAAATACAGGAAAACACAATCAAACAGGCAAAGGAAATGAACAAAACTATCCAAGATCTAAAAATGGAAAGAGAAACAATAAAGAAATCACAAAGGGAGACAACCCTGGAGATAGAAACCCTAGGAAAGAGATCAGGAGTCATAGATGCAAGCATCACCAACAGAATACAAGAGATAGAAGAGAGAATCTCAGGTGCAGAAGATACCATAGAAAACATTGACACAACAGTCAAAGAAAATGCAAAATACAAAAAGCTCCTAACTCAAAACATCCAGGAAATCCAGGACACAATGAGAAAACCAAACAAAAGGATAATAGGTATAGAAGAGAGTGAAGATTCCCAACTTAAAGGGCCAGTAAATATCTTCAACAAAATTATAGATGAAATCTTCCCTAACCTAAAGAAAGAGATGCCCATGAACATTCAAGAAGCCTACCCAACTCCAAATAGATTGGACCAGAAACGAAATCCCTACTATCACATTATAGTCAAAATACACAAAACAAGGAAAGAATACTAAGAGCAGTAAGAGAAAAAGGTCAAGTAACATACAAAGGCAGACCTAGCAGAATTACACCAGACTTCTCACCAGAGACTATGAAAGCTAGAAGATCCTGGACAGATCTTATACAGACCCTAAGAGAACACAAGTTCCAGCCCAGGCTGCTATACCCAGCAAAACTCTCAATTACTATAGATGGTGAAACCAAGATATTCCATGACAAAACCAAACTTACACAATATCTTTCCACAAACCCAGCCCTACAAAGGATAATAGATGGAGAATGTCAACACAAGGAGGGAAACTACACCCTAGAAAAAATCAAGAAAGTAACCATTCAACAAAGCCAAAAGAAGATAGCCACACAAACATAAAAATAACATCCAAAATAACAGGAAGCAACAATCACTATGCCTTAATATCTCTTAACATCAATGGACTCAATTCCCCAATAAAAAGACATAGACTGAAAGACTGGATCCATAAACAGGACCCAGCATTTTGCTGCATACAGGAAACACACCTCTGTGTTAAAGACAAACACTACCTCAGAGTAAAGGGCTGGAAAACAATTTTCCAGGCAAATGGTCCCAAGAAACAGGCAGGAGTAGCCATTCTAATATCAGATAAAATCAACTTTCAACCAAAAGTCATCAAAAAAGATAAGGAAGGACACTTCATCCTCACCAAAGGAAAAATCTACCAAGAACTTTGAATTCTGAATATCTATGCTCCAAATGTCAGGACACCCACATTCATAAAAGAAACTTTACTAAAGCTCAAAGCACACATTGCACCTCACACAATAAAAATGGGAGACTTCAACACCCCACTCTCAGCAATGGACAGATCTTGGAAACACAAACTAAACAGAGACACAGTGAAACTAACAGAAGTTATGGACCAAATGGATTAACAGATATCTATAGAACATTTTATCCTAAATCAAAAGAATATAACTTCTTCTCAGCACCTCATGGTATTTTCTCCAAAACTGACCATATAATTGGTCACAAAACAAATCTCAACAGATAGAAGAAGATTGAAATAATCCCATGCCTCCTATCAGATCACCACAGATTAAGACTGGTTTTCAATGGCAACAAAAACAACAGAAAGCCCATATACACATGGAAACTGAACAATGCTCTATTCAATGATAACTTGGTAAAGGAAGAAATAAAGAAGGAAATTAAAGACTTCCTAGAATTTAATGAAAATGAAAGTACAACGTACCCAAACTTATGGGACACAATGAAAGCAATGTTAAGAGGAAAACTCATAGCTCTGAGTGCCTCCAAAAAGAAACCGGAGAAAGCATACACTAGCAGCTTAACAGCACACCTGAAAACTCTAGAATAAAAAGAAGCTAATACACCCAAGAGGAGTAGAAGGAAAGGAATAATCAAACTCAAGGTTGAAATCAAACAAGTAGAAACAAAAAGAACTATATGTGCAAAGAATCAACAAAACCAGGAGCTCGTTCTTTGAGAAAATCAACAAGATAAATGCTTAGCAAGACTAACCAGAGGGCACAGAGACAGTATCCAAATTAACAAAACCAGAAATGAAAAGGGAGATATAACAACAGATTCTGAGTAAATTAAAAAAGTCATCAGATCCTACTACAAAAGCCTATACTCAACAAAATTGGAAAATCTGGATGAAATGGACAATTTTCTAGACAGATACCAAATACCAAAGTTAAGTCAGGATCAGACAAACCATCTAAACAGCCCCATAATACCTAAAGAAGTAGAAGCAGTCATTAAAAGTCTCCCAACTAAAAAAAGCCCAGGACCAGATGGGTTTAGTGCAGAATTCTATTGGACCTTCAAATAAGACCTAATACCAATACTCTTCAAACTATTCCACAAAATAGAAACAGAAGGAACACTACCTAATTCATTCTATGAGGCCACAGTTACACTGATACCAAAACCTCACAAAGACCCAACAAAGAAAGAAAACTTCAGACCAATTTCCCTTATGAATATTGATGCAAAAATACTCAATAAAATTCTCGAAAACTGAATCCAAAAACACATCAAAATGATCATTCATGATCAAGTAGGCTTCATCCCAGGGATGGTTCAATACCCAGAAATCCATTAATGTTATCCTCTACATAAAAAAACTCAAAGAAAAAAACCACATGGTCATTTCATTAGATGATGAAAAAACATTTGAAAAATTTCAATATCTCTTCATGTTTACCTTGGAAAGATCAAGAATTCAAGGCCCATACCTAAACATAGTAAAAGCAATATACAGCAAACCAGTAGCCAACATCAAACTAAATGGAAACTTGAAGCATTCCCACTAAAATCAGGGACTAGACAAGGCTGCCCTCTCTCTCCCTATCTATTCAGTATAGTACTTGAAGTTCTTGCTAGAGCAATCAGACAACAAAAGGAGGTCAAAGGGATACAAATTGGAAAGGAAGAAATCAAAATATCACTATTTGCAGATGATATGATCGCATACTTAAGTGACCTGAAAAACTTCACCAGAGAACTTCTACAGCTGATAAACAACTTCAGCAAAGAGGCCGGATAGAAAATTAACTCAAACAAATCAGTAGCCTACCTACACTCAAAGAATAAACAGGCTGAGAAAGAAATTAGGGAAATGACACCTTTCACAATAGTCACAAACAGTATAAAGTATCTTGGTGTGACTCTAACCAAACAAGTGAAAGATCTGTATGACAAGAACTTCAAGTCTTTGAAGAAAGAAATCGAAGAAGACCTCAGAAGATGGAAAGATTTCCCATGCTCATGGATCAGCAGGATTAACATAGTAAAAATGGCCATCTTGCCGAAAGCAATCTATAGATTCAATGCATTCCCCATCAAAATTCCAACTCAATTAATTCTTCATAGACTTAGAAAGAGCAATTCTCAAATTCATTTGCAATAACAAAAAACCTAGAATAGCAAAAACTATTTTCAACAATAAAAGAACTTCTGGGGGAATCAGCATCCCTGACCTCAAGCTGTACTATAGAGCAGTAGTGATAAAAACTGCATGGTATTGGTACAGTGACAGGCAGGTAGATCAATGGAATAGAATTGAAGACCCAGAAATGAACCCACACACCTACAATCACTTGATCTTTGACAAAGGAGCTAAAACCATCCAGTGGAAACAAGACAGCATTTTCAACAAATGGTGCTGGCTCAACTGGAGGTCAACATGTAGAAGAATGCAAATTGATCCATTCCTATCTCTTTGTACAAAGCTCAAGTCCAAGTGGATCAAGGACTTCCACATAAAACCAGATACACTGAATCTAATAGAAGAGAAAGTGGGGAAAAGTCTCTAACAAATAGGCACAGGGGAAAAGTTCCTGAAATGAACACCAATGGCTTATGCTATAAGATCAAGAATCGACAAATGGAACCTCATAAAATTGCAAAGCTTCTGTAAGGAAAAGGACACTGTCAATAGGACAAAACGGCAACCAACAGATTGGGAAAAGATCTTTACCAATCCTACATTCAATAGAGGGCTAATATCCAATGTATACAAAGAACTCAAGAAGTTAGACTCCAGTGATCCAAATAACCCTATCAAAAAATGGAGAACAGAGCTAAACAGAGAATTCTCAACTGAGGAACCTTGAAGGGCTGAGAAGCACGTAAAGAAATGTTCAACATCCTTAGTCATCAGGGAACTGCAAATCAAAACAACCCTGAGATTCCACCTCACACCAGTCAGAAAGCCTAAGATCAAAAACTCAGGTGACAGCAGATACTGGCAAGGATGTGGAGAAAGAGGAACACTCCTCCATTGCTGGTGGGATTGCAAACTGGTACAACCACTCTGGTAATCAGTTTGGTGGACCCTCAGAGAATTGGACATAATACTACCTGAGGACCCAGCTATACCACTCCTAGGCATATACCTAGAAGATGCTCCAACATGTAATAAGGACACATGCTCCACTATGTTCATAGCAGCCTTATTTATAAGAGCCAGAAGCTGGAAAGAACTCAAATGCCCCTCAACAGAGGAATGGATACAGAATATGTGGTACATTTATACAATGGAATACTACACAGCTATTAAAAAAATGACTTCATGAAATTCGCCGGCAAATGGATGAAACTTGAAAATATCATCCTGAGCGAGGTAACTCAGTCACAAAAGATCGAACTTGGTATGTACTCACTGATAAGCAGATATTAGCCCAAAAGTTCAGAACACCCATGATTCAATTCACAGCAACTGTTGGACTGAGCATGAGGTCCCAGATGGAGGAGTTTGAGAAGGGACTGAAGGAGCTGAGGGAGTTTGCAGCCCCATGGAGGGAGCAACAATATCAACTGGTCAGGCCCCCCAGTGCTCCCAGAGACTGGACCACCAACCAAAGAGTGCGTATGGAGGGACCCATGGTGCTGGCCACATATGTGGCAGAGGAGGGCCTTGTGTCTGAGAGTGTTAGATGCCCCAGTATAGGGGAATGCCAGGGAGAGAAGATGGGAATGAGTGGGTGGGTGGGGGAATACCCTCATAGAGGCAGGGGAGGGGGAATGGGATAGGGTGTTTCCAAAGGGGAAACATGGAAAGGGGAAAACATTAGAAATGTAAATTAAAAAAATGAAAAAATATTTTACAATAAAAAAAAAAAGAAAGAGGTGGGGCTTTAGGGAGGTGTATGGATTCCTATGTTCATGGATCAGTGAATTATGGGAGTAGCTTTATTATAAAAGTGAATTTTTTCTAGCTCATTTTCCCTGTACGGGCCAAGCACACTTACATATATAAATATAGGTTGGGCTTTCTTAATCCAAAATTAGAAATACTAATATATAACTATTATATGTAATATATATGTTAAACTTTTACTTAAGTCAGGAGCTGGCATGATAGTTCAGTTAATAAAAGTATTTATGGTATAAGACTGGTGGAACGAGAGAAAAGACTGAAAAATTCTCTTATCTCCATACGTATACTATGATCCATGCCCTACTTTAATAACAACAAATAACAATAGTAATATTTTCATTCTTTTGTTTTCTTCCTTCCTTCTTTCCTTCTTTCTTTTTTTCCTTTTTTCTTTTTTTTTTTTTTCTTTTTTTTGATTTTTCAAGACAGGGATTCTCTGTATAGCTCTAGGTGTCCTGGAGTTCACTATGTAGACCAGGTTGGCCTCCAACTCAGAAATCCTCCTGCCTCTGCCTCCAAATTAAAGGTGTATGGGATTAAAGGCATATGCTACCATTACCTAGCTTTTCTCTGTGCTCAAGAAGTTTCAGTGGAAAAGAATATCAGTAAGTGGTCTAGAGATGGCTTTTATGATATTTTGGTTAAGAATGTGACTGCTTTCTACCCTGTTCAAAAAATTTTTGCCTGAGGCTAAACTGAAGCATTTTAACGGAGCTAAATCCTGTGCTCGAGGAGATAAAGAGATTAAAGAAAAGCCTGTGACAGGGATATGCCACTGCCATCACTGCCTCTTCTTCCTCCTGCTCCTCGAACCCCTCTCCCCTCTTTCTCCTTCATTTCTGGAATTCTTCCCCCTTCTCTAACTCGTTCTCCTTTCTTCCTTCTCCTCCCCTTTTCTTTCTTGTTCATTTCCCTTTCCCCCTCCTCCTTCTTCCTCCCTCTTGTTTTCTCCTCCCTCTTACTTCCTTTCCCCTCACACCATTTCTGGGCTGGAGATTAAACCCAGGACCTTGCACATAATTGTCCAGTAATCTAACACTGGACCACTGACCCGTTTTGTTTGTTTGTTTGTTTTTGCATTTCATTTGAAACAGGTCTCAACATTAGTCAGACTAGACTAAAACTTAGATCCTTCTGCTTCAGTCTCCCAAGTACCTTGGATGACAGATGTACACCACCACTCTAGGCTACAGCATTTTTTCTTTCCATGTGTGCTCTAATCCCCACAACAGTCCCCTCCAACCTACAAGTATTGCCCTCACTCTCACTTTGCTCAGGAGCAAACTTTAAGTTTCACAGAGATCCGTGAACTCACCCAAAGCCATCCGACTATAAGTAGCACAACTGAGATGATGTAGTAGTGACTGTTTCACTGTGTAATTCTGACAATTTGGGGGCAGGTACTCCAGGGCCCTGGGAGGGCTCTTTTTGCAATTCAGAACAGGTACCTCTCCACTTTAAAAGCCTAGTTTATTGTAACTAAAACATTAACACTATAACATAATCTTAAAAATAAAAAAGCATACAGCCCATGGCTTCGTGTTGTCTGGTATGTACCACACAGAACTGTGGGAATGTTCCTCCTGCATGGTTTCTCTGCCCAACCCACTTTCTTCCATGTCTTGACAATGACTTCTCCTTCTTCAAGGAGGTCACAGTAGGAGGTGATAGGCTCTGATGTGTAATACAAAAAGATTAAGATCAGATTTAGGTATGGGCAGGAGGCCTAGTTGGCCAGGCCCTATAGTCAGCCAAGACAAATTGATTTATTTAGTCTTAGCAAGACATGGGCTCTTTTCTCTGGCCAAATGGCTAATTCTCTGGAGACACCAAAGCAATCTGGGACAGAAAGAAGGGTTCCATGAAAGCTTTGCCACTCACCTGCTGGGTGCCCACCTCATGCATTCTGAGCTGGAATGCAGGGGGGACCACGAGGAATGTTAGGCAGGGTACTTCACACAGAGAAAGATTCAACATAGATCTGGATTTTGGCTGGTCCCATATAGGGCAAAGAGTGGGAAACAAGGGTGCTGGTGTCTGGGTTACTCTGGAGGCTGGAGGAGGCACCCATTGAAGAAAGAAATTATGTATGGCTGCCAAAAGAGGGCATGTGAGAACTCTAAAATAGTACACTATTTTTTGTTTCTCCTTTTAAATACTATATTTATTATGTAATATATGCACATGTGTGTGTGTGTGTGTGTATGTATGTATGTATGTATGTATCTGTGTGTGTTAATGTGCTCATACATACAGGTGCATGTGGAGGTCAGAGTTGACATCAGGTGCTCTTTACCTTTTGCCATTGAACTTGGGAGTCTCAACTTATGCTCCTAGTCACGTCCAGCCACCTGTCCTCAATAAGCCAATAAGAAGCCAAATTTAAAGTTAAAAGCAAAGGCTGGGCATGGTCCCTGGATTCTACATTGGCCTATAGCTAACATCAAATTAAGTGAAGAGAAACTCAAAGCAATTCCACTAAAATCAGGAACAAGACAAGGATGCCCACTTTCCCCATATCTATTCAATATAGTACTTGAAGTTCTAGCTAGAGCAATAAGACAGCTGAGGGAGATTAAGGGGATACAAGTTGGAAAGGGAGAAGTCAATACTGCTATTTGTACATGGTATGATAGTATACATAAGTGACCCCAAAATTCTATCAAGGAACCCTACAACTGATAAATACCTTCAGTGAAGTGAGTGGATACAAGACTAATCAATCAATCAATCAAATAAACTAACCCTCCTCAAACAAAAAAAGTACAACCAACCAAAAACCAAATCAATAGCCATTCTATATGCAAATGACAAATGGACTGAGAAAGAAATCAGGGGAAAAACCATCCTTCAAAATAGCCACAAATAATATAACATAATCTTGGAGTGACTTTAACCAAACAAATCAAAGATGTCTATAACAATAAATTCAAGTCTTTGAACAAGGAAATTGAAAAAGATAGAAGATGGAAATATCTCCCATTCTCATAAATGAATAGGATTAACATAGTAAAATGATCATTTTATCAAAAGCAATCTACAGATTCAATGAAATCCCCATGAAAATTTCATCACAATTCTTTACAGACCTTAAAAGAACAACACTCAATTTCCTATAAAAAACAAAAAGCCAGAATAGCTTAAACAGTAAAAGGACTTCTGGAGTTATTACCATACTTGATTTCAAACTGTATTACAGAGCTATAGTAATAAAAACCTCATGGTATTGGCATTAAAACATACTGGTTGATTAATAAAATAAAATTGAAGACTCAGATGTAAATTCGCACCTATGAACACCTAATTTTTGAAAAATAAGCCAAAAACATATAATGGGAAAGAGAAAGCATCTTGAACAAATGGTACTGGTCTAACTTGATGTTGGTATGTAGAAGAATATGCAAATAATGCTTTCTCTTTCCCATTTTTGTTTGTTTGCAAGAGCCAAACACTAGGTGGAGTCAGGGGAACCCTGAAGGAGAGGGAGAGGAAGAATTGTAAGAGCTAGAGGAGTCAATAACATGAGGAGAACATTATCCACAGAATCAACTAAGCAGGGCTCATAGGGGCTTACAAAGACTGAACCAACAATCAGGGGGCCTGTATGGGTCTGACCTAAGTCCTCTGAATATATGCTATGGTGGTGTAGCTTGGTGTTCTTGTGGTACATCTAACAGTGAAAACAGAGTTATCTCTGATTCTTTTGCCTGCTTTTGGGAGCCCTTCCTTCTACTGGGTTGCCTAGTCTTATTGTAACATGCTATACTGTTTGGTTGGTATCCGTGGGAGGCCTGCCCTTTTCTGAAAGGAAATGGAGGAAGAGTGGATCTTGGAAGGGGGAAGGTGAGGGTAAGGGACAGGGAGGAGAGGAGGGAGGGAAAACTTCCATTAGGATGTAGCACATGAGAGAAGAATAAATAAATATAAAATAAAATGAAATGAAAGATTCTCTCTACTATCTGCTGCCCTAGTAGCACAAAGTTTTTAAAAACTAATCACTTATGATTTTTAGGTTTTCTGAGGTCAACATTCTTGTTTGTTTGTTTCTCAAGGCAGGGTGTTTCTCTGTGTAGCCCTGGCTTTCCTGGAACTTGCTTTGTAAACCAGGATGGCCTTGAACTCACAGATATCCACCTGCCTATGCCTCCTGAGTGCTGGACTTTAAAGGCATGATCCACCACTGCCTGGCTACACTTTCTTTAAATAAATATTTTTCATATTTTTTCTTTGAGACGTTCCTGTCTGTGTACAATGTATTTTGATCAGAGCCAGTTTCTGCTCCTTCATCCAACTCTTCTCAGATCTCCTACCATGTCCCTCTCCAACTTTTTATCTTAAAAAATTCTACTGTATCCAATTAGGGCTGCCCATATGCACGTCATTATGGACCCACCCACTGGGGACCAGAGGTCAAGCCTGTGAAGAAACCTGACTCTCCATCTTCCAGCCTGGGGTGAGGCCTCCTGAGTCCCTCCCTCATTCTAGCTGGAATTTTACAGTTCTGTCTCATTACCCAGCCGTCAGGCTGTCCTCACACTAAATCACACCTTTCATTTTTGCACACTGACTTCACACCCAGACAGAGATTTCTGAAAACGAGCTTTATATGATATACGGGTATGAAAGGGTATAATTCTGAGGTGGGCAGAGGAGGAGGCACTGTTTTAAAGATGAAATGTTAGGAGAAAGTTCAATATTCTAGGGAGCCAGAATTACTTAGGCATGTTAGAAAAGCATGCCAGAACCGTCCCAGAGGCCATCAGAGCTCAGTTGTGAAAGGCTTATGTTATGTCTCCAGCTAAGAAACATCAATTGGACCCTTGGCTGCTATTATAAAGAAAGAGCCAGAGACTAATGAGATGGCTCAGTCAGTAAATGCACTTGCTGCCAAACCTGATGACCTTAGTTTGATCCCCAGGACCTTCATGGTAGAAGGAAAGAGCTAATGCTTACAAATTGTCCTCTGACTTCCACAAGCATTCTCTGACATTTGGACACATCTGTCTCCATATACAAATTAAAATGTATGTCCTAGCACTTGGCAGAAGCAGGAAGATCTCTGTGAGTTCCAGGTCAGATAGGGCTACATAGAGAAACCATGTCTTAAAAAAATAAAAACTGAAAAAAAAATGTATTAAAAATTTAAAAAGAAAGACCCTGGGGAGATAGCTTAGTGTGTAAAGATACTTTCCACTGAGCCTGACAGCTTGAGTTCAATCCTTGAAACCCACACAGAAGTAGAAGGAAACACAATCCTGCACATTGTTCTCTGACCTCAGCATACACACTGTGAGATTACAGTGTAATTATTATACTTCTCCCTTTCTTGTTCTCATTCCAAGCCCTCCCAATACCCCTCCCTACTCTCCTTCAAATTCATGGCCTCTTTTTTACTACTTGTTATTGTATGCATATCTATCATAATATAATATATAATATATAATAATATATAATATAACTTGTTCCATTCATATAATGTATGCATGGATGGCATGCATACATTCCATTCAGGGCTGACCATTCAGTGCTGGAAAACCTACTTGTGTGTTCTTCCTTCGGATACCACTTGGGAAAGAGAAGACTCTTTAAGGGAAGTCAATACAGAAGAAGGACGCATGTAGACAAAATAACAATAGAGATATCTGGAAAATCCAGAAGGAATCATATTGTCGACTATTTACCTAAAAGAACACTATAACAATGTAATACCATTTTAATGAACTTTTCTCAACTGACCAGACAATGCCCCCTCCAAGAGCCAAAGATCACCTAACAAAATTCCCAGTATCAGACAGGAGAATGCCTCTTTTTAGGTTTTGGCCAGGACTGTCCAAGGAACCTCCAAAAAATGCAGACTACTGTTGTTTCTCTTCATTGCCCTCTCTGCATGTGGAAGGTAAGTCCCTATTGCTGAAGACATTTTGGACACAGAGCCCACCCACATAGCCCTGAGGTAGAATTAACCTGAATACCTCCCCCATAAAGACTAACTTTAATGGTACCAGAATTCTCTATACAAACTTTAAAGGTGGGAGGCAACCAACAGTCCTACCCAGCTATGGTACCTATGAACCATATCAATGACCAGCATGGCACAATAACCTTAAGAGTGGAGTAGTGGCATGCATACCTTAGTGGATAAAAACAACTTTCCAACTGGACTTAAGACCAACCAGAAGCAAACCGGGCCTGGTACTGGAAACCTAGCTAACTACAGTGATAGTGAAGTCATGAATATTAGTGGAGAACCTACAACCTCCACTTTACTAAACCAGTATAATCCTAACAACACATACATAAATCCTTAGACAACTGTAGTCTTGAACCCTCATCAAATAACTTTCTCTTTGCAATAGATGGAGACCACTATAGAAAACCACAACCAGTCAAAATGCAGAGTTGTAAAGCCCAGTCTTAATGGATGCTTCTACAATAAAACTTATGCATCTAAAGTTCAGTGAACATTGTTGAAGAGAGGGCAGACAGATTTTAAAAGTCAGAGTATCAGGGAGTTTGTTTTGAGATTGTGTCTCCTAGTTATGTCAGAAGCTACATCCATAAAGTCTCACCAACGTGACTGCCTAAACATAGGCTGAACAAGGATAATACCAATGTACATGCCAAAGTAGACAAATAAAAGCCCATGAGGTGGGCTGGAAAGATGGCTCAGTGGTTAAGAGCATTGGCTTTTCTTCCAGAGATCATGAGTTCAATTCCCAGGAACCAGATTGGTGGCTCACAATCATCTATAATGGGACTCAGACGTACATGCAGATAGAGCATTCATATACACTAAATATAAATAAATAAATATTTTTAAAAGCCCATGAGACTCAACCTTAAATAAATAACTACAGGAAACTGGGGAAATTCTAAGAGTGGGAGAATGTTTTCCTCAAGAAAGAGCATAATAACTGTTATCCAATACCAAATGATCAGCCCTGCAAACATACAAGTAATATACAATTATACAGACTAAGCAAGTTATATTTAGGAATGTGTGTGTGTGTGTGTGTGTGTGTGTGTGCGCGCGCGATAATCAATTTTTAAAAAGTCCATTAATTTGAAAGAGGGCAAAGAAAGTTATATGGAAGAGTTTGTAGGCAGGAAAGGGAGAGAAAAAAAGAAATAATTATGTCATAATCTCCAAAATAAAAACAAAGTTAAAAAGAGGTATTGTGCTTGTGGTCCTGGAAATGGAAATTAGAAATTTATGCATACTAGGTGTACTGGCTGGTTTTGTGTGTCAACTTGACACAAGCTGGAGTTATCACAGAGAAAGGAGCTTCAGTTGAGAAAGTGCCTCTATGAGATCCAGCTGTAAGGCATTTTCTCAATTAGTGATCAAGGGGCGAGGGTCCTTTGTGGGTGGTGCCATCCCTGGGCTGGTAGTCTTGGGTTCTATAAGCGAGCAAGCTGAGCAAGCCAGGGGAAGCAAGCCAGTAAGAAACATCCCTCCATGGCCTCTGCATCAGCTCCTGCTTCCTGACCTGCTTGGGTTCCAGCCCTGACTTCCTTTTGTAATGAACAGCAACGTGGAAGTGTAAGCTCAATAAACCCTTTTCTCCCCAACTTGCTTCTCAGTCGTGATGTTTGTGCAGGAATAGAAACCCTGACTAAGACACTAGGTAAGAGCCCTATCCTTGGGTAACACTCCCAATCCACATATGAAAAAAGAATGGCCAGTGTAACATTTTGGGGCTAGGAGTGTGGCTCAGGTGTAGAGCCCCTGCCTAGAATTTCCCAATGAGGTGCTTTAGTCTTGGCTCATTGGTATAGTGCTTGCTTAGAATCTTGCCTATCTTGATTGAAACTCTGGATCCATTCCCGTCAGTGAAAAACAAATAAGAAGAAGATTAAGAAATATTGTAAAATTAGCTTACAAAGTAACAAGTTTTCTTATGTTTCTTTTATATATTCTTAGTTTGGGTTGACCTTCCCTTCCTCCTCTCTCCTCTCTGTTGACTGGTATCTTTTCATTAACTTTTTTATCAGTATTCTTTCTAAAGTTGATATCTTTACAAGGTGACTAAGCCACAAGCACTAGATTCCCACGTAAGGATTATTACATCAGGAAAACGTGATTGTTAACAAAAAGATAAGTATAACTCAAACTTTCTTGTGTTTCATTACTTTTCTGCTGTGTTCTGACATGCCAGGAATGTCTTTGAGGGATGATGACACCATTTTACCATCTCAGACTTTAGAATTCAGAACAAACACACTTCTGTAGTTTATAATTCACCCAGCCTGGAACATTGTGTAACAGCAGCAGGAATACTGAGATAATCCTCAGACTCCTTCAGGGACTGAAAGGTGGGGTGTCTTGCCTCTGGGACAGATCCTCCTCTTTTCCTCCTCCAACTCAGTCTGATATCAGATTGGCCAAGACCAGATTTTGGCAACTTGTGGTGTGAGCATGCATGCATTGCAGGTATAATAGCCCTGAGAACAGCCTGAGAGTGGAGCTGTATAGACAAACCTAGCTCTAGGAATCGCAGACAAGTTGAGTTACCTTCCCAACATACCAGTTAAATGTTAAATAAAAGCTCAGAGAAGACTCAGTGGGTAAAGGTGCTTGCTGCCAGGTCTGAAGACCAGGTTCAATCCTGGGATCCACAAGGTGGAAGGAGAGAACTGACTCCTGTAAGCTGTCCTCTGACTTCAACATGTGTGTTGTGGCATGTGCAGACCCCACACAAGATTAATAAACAAATGTCCAAAAATAGACGAGTAACAGTGAAAAACAGAGAAAGATTTAATCAATGTGGCCACACTGCAGAAAAGGAAAAGAGGAAGGATTCCAGTGACCTCCAAGTCTGTCTATGGGGACCTGACATGAGCCTTAGGTTTAAATAGATGAAGAATTTGGAGTAAAAAGAAAGAGATATGCATGATTAAGCAATCCTGTTCTAGGCAGGGTCTGGTTATTTATTGTCTGATTTCCAGCTCTATATGTGGCTGGAAGAAGTCCTATAATGGAGCAGTCTCATCATCCCAGATAATTGCCCTCATTTGGGGGTGTGGTGTGTCCGACAAAGGTTTGTTTTTCCTGGCATCTAGAGTTATTGAAAACTGAGGACAATGACTAGAGAAGACTTTTGTGTGGTTTGTGGTATGGAGTGGAACACTATACTATGCAGAGATAGTTCAGTAGAGCTAGAGAACTGGCTTAGTTGGCAAAGCACCTGCCATGCTTGCATGAAGAGCTGAGTTCAAATACTAGAGCCTATGTTTAAAGAAAATCAGAATATAGCACAGACTTGTAATCCCTAAACTGGGGAGGTAGAGAGAGAATGATCCTTAAGGCTTGCTGGCCAGACAGCTGAGTCTACGTGGTAAGTCCCAAGTCAATGAGAGACATGGTTTCAAAAACAAGCAAACAAACAAAACCAAAAACAGCATCAGTGGGCAACACCTGAAAAGTGACACCAGAGATTGTCCTTTGGCTTCTATATGCTCATTCACACACATGAAATATGCACATATATACGTGTGTATCAGCACACATATACCTCCCCATGTACATGCATGGGTGTACACACACATACACATAAGATGGTTCAGTTATTCTTATCTTTAAGCCTCAGCCAGCCATGAAGGGGATAGGCTAGGCTAGGTATTAAAGATGATTTCAGCTGGACAGTGGTAGCACACGCCTTTAATCCCAGCACTTGGGAGGCAGAGGCAGGTGGATTTCTGAGTTCAAGGCCAGCCTGGTCTACAGAGTGCATTCCAGGACAGCCAGGGCTACACAGAGAAACCCTGTCTCGAAAAACCTAAAACAAACAAACAAACAAAAAACCCAGATGATTTCTTTCTTTCTTTCTTTCTTTCTTTCTTTCTTTCTTTCTTTCTTTCTTTC
>JADRCH010000328.1:91623-142536 GCA_019843965.1 Rhynchomys soricoides | reverse complement strand
TTCTTTCTTTCTTTCTTTCTTTCTTTCTTTCTTTCTTTCTTTCTTTCAAGTTTATGAATGTCTCTGTGTAGGAATGTGCATTTGAATGAAGATGCTCATACAGACCAAAAGACAGCATTGTCTCCCCTGGAGCTAGAGTTACAGGAGGTTGTGGGCTGCCTGATGTGGGTGCTGGGAACTGATTGTGGGTCGTCTGCAAGAACACTGCATGCTCTTAATTACTGAGCCATGTATCACCAGTTTCTAGATAGATATTCCTTGGTTGACTGACACAGTGAGTTACATGTCCACAACTGACCAAAGTAAAGGGTACAGACACCAAAGCAGATGATAGGCTTTGATCCTGCTTTTACTTACTTGTAAGCCAGCAGAGCCTTTTTTTCAGGAGCATTTTCTTTCTTTCTTTTTTAAAAAATTGGTTATTTTATTTATTTATATTTTAAATGTTATCCCCCTTCCCAGTTTCCCCTCTGCAACTCCCCTCCCCCACCCTGCTTCTATGAGGGGGCTTCCCCACCCACCCACTCCTGCCTCACCGCCCTAGCATTCCCCTACTCTGGGGCATCGAGCCTTCACAGGACCAAGGGCCTCCCCTCCTATTGATGCTAGATAAGGCCATCCTCTGCTACATTTGCAGTTGGAGCCATGGGTCCCTCCATGTGTACTCTGTGGTTGGTGATTTAGACCCTGGGAGCTCTGGAGGGGTCTGGTTGGTTGATAATGTTGTTCTTTCTATGCAGTTGCAAACCCCTTCAGCCAGGAGCATCTTCTAAGTGCCTGTATCACAGCAGGATAAGATGATACTCAGTGTGCAGCTTGGGGCAGGTAGCAATGTTTGTGTAGGTTCAAGGATATACCTGGGAAGCTAGACTCAGACAACTGGAGCTCCAGGAAAGATTGAAGCAGCAGAAGGCACATGTATAAAAACTGGAGAGGCGACAGGATTAGTAGGAAAGTTTTGTCTTTACCCCTCCCACCTCTATTTTACATGTGTGTAGGCACGTGTGTGTGTGTGTGTGTGTGTGTGTGTGTGTGTGTGCTTGCATGTGGAGACCTGCAGTTAATGCCAAGAATCACTCTTCTACCATCAAGGCTAGGTCTGTGAATAAAACCCAGAGTTCTACAATATGAATAGGCCAGACTCCCTTGCCAGATTACTCTGGGGTTCCCCTGGGTTCTTAGAACTTAGATCCTTATGCTTGTTTGGAAAGTACTTTTAACCCTTGAGCCATCTTGGAACCCAGAGTCCCCTCTTTAAAAGAAAAGATAGACGAGAAAGTGACTGAGACAGAGAACAGGTGTAGAAGTGCAGGATGACAGGTGACCAGATGTCCAAGGGAGGAAAGATCTCTCTCTCTCTCTCTCTCTCTCTCTCTCTCTCTCTCTCTCTCTCTCTCTCTCTCTGTGTGTGTGTGTGTGTTTCTTCCTCAATCACTCTCTACCTTATTTTTTGAGATATGTTCTCTCACTGAACCTTAAGTTAAGACTGACTGGTTGGTAAGCACAAGGATTTCTCTGTTCACACCTTTCTGGCATGGGGATTCCAGGCCAGATCCCAAGGAGCCCAGATTTTTTTTTTTTTTTTTTTTTTTGGTTTTTCAAGACAGGGTTTCTCTGTGTAGCCCTGGCTGTCCTGGAACTCACTCTGTAGACCAGGCTGGCCTTGAACTCAGAAATCCTCCTGCCTCTGCCAAAGACTCTTAAACTTCATTTTGCCTTTGTTCTCTCTGCCTCTAGATTGTCCCCAGTTCCCTCTGTGGCCCCATAAGAAGTCACATGCCTCCTGTTTTGGTAAATTAAAGACTGCAGCAGCATCTTGGTGGCTATCCCATAAAGGGCAGAATGTTCTTTTGTGGCTTAAACACTATTCAAACTGCTGTTGAATTGCTTCCACTGCATCAGAAACTTTTGAAGGCACCAGGGTATTTTCCCATACATGTGCACTAACAAAGAGTTGCTATTCTTCAACGTCATGAGATTACTTTCATTGGGGTTTTGGACATCTTCTCTTTTGTAGATGTTTCAAGAGGACTGTGGGAAGAATACCCCAAGAGGGAGTTCTGATCCACTATGATTTGGCCAGTCTTCAATGACTCAAAAAAGCCTGATCTCTCAAATATTATTAGTGATGGCTAGCTTTAATTGTCAACCCAACTCACTTTGAATCACCTAGGAAAATAGCATGGTGGAGAGATTGTCTACATTGGGCTGGCTTGTGGGCAGACTGTTTTGATTGTTAATTGATTTGGGAAGGCACCGCTCACTGTAGGTGACATTATTCCCTAGGCAGAGGTCCTGAGCTGTGTAATAATGGAGAAACTGAAACTGAGCATAAAGAGCAAGTTAAGTGAGCATATACACATTCGGTTTTTTTGGGGGGGGGAGGGGAGGCTATTGATTGTGGGTGTAATGTGACTAGCTGAAGTTCCTATCTTGACATCTCCACAACAGACTATCACCTGGAATTAATAAGCTGAAATAAACCTCCTTTCATCTATGTTGCTTTTTGTAAAAGTATTTCATCAGAACAATAGAAATGAAACCAGGAAACCATTGATGTGTAATTTTAATAATTAAGTTTCCAACACATGACATTTGGAGATACTTATTCAAACCATAATCCCTTAGCTGATTCAGACAAAACTCTTGCACATTTTAAAACAAGCTTTCTAATAGCATGGGCATGATGATTATAATCTTAGCACTTGAGAGGCAGGAAGATTGCTGATTCGAGGTCAGCTTGTGATAAATATCTAGACTTGCTTAAAATAAATAAAAAAAGAGCTGAGTATGTAGCTCAGTAAAGTGCCTTGTCTTACAGGGTTCCATTTATACAAATCAGGCATGGTGGGCATATGTCTGATATTCCAGCACTGGGAAGATAGAGGCAGAAAGATCGTAAGTTCAAGGCCGTTCTCAATTACACAGTGAGTTCAAGATTAGCATGTGACACATGAAACTCTATCTTAAAACAAAACAAAGTAAAACAACAACAAAAAGACTCACTCAATACTGGACATCTAGTCAAATACCCAAGCCTAATGGTTTGTAAATTTTGGAGGAGAAAGTACAACCACCAATGTACTAAACCAGTATCATTCTTAACTACATTGTAAAAATTTGTTCTTATACACACAGATAAATGTAGTCCACACACTTCATCAAATAAACTTCTCTTTGCAATATATGGAGACCACTAAAGAAAACTAATCAAAATTGCAGAGTTGTGGAGCCCAGTCCCAATGACTACATCTGTGAGACAACTCCCACACCTATGGCTTAGAGAACATTGTGAAAGAGGTGATAGTGGAAGAGGTGGTAGGAAGATAGGAAGAATGAGAAAATAAGGATGATATATATGTGTGTGTGTGTGTGTGTGTGTGTGTGTGTGTGTAAGACTCTGGGGAGTCTTAACTTACTGAAGACCCTATAAATGGACACACAGAGTCGGGGATTGATGTAAAATGCAAGAGAAATTTATTGATTCATCAGCATGCTGAGGCCACTCTACATACCAAGATGGGAGAGTGACCCCCCAGAGCCAGTTCAGGGACCTTAAATAGGATTTTAGAGCAGCCGCCATTAGGTACATTGTGATTGGCAGAACAGTGTGACTTTTAAACTGATTGGTCTTTAGGGAATGAGGTAGCAGGGGCTTAATCAGCCCCTCCCTCCAAGCCTACGTGCTTTCTAACCTGTTTCTTCTATGTGCTCGGAGGGGGGAGGGGACCCTGGTGGAATATCTCAAAGTTCCCGAGCTGACCTTTCATGTGCATATAATAACAATTAATGAAAAAGAAGGTCATGAATTTGAAGGAGAGTGGGAAGATGTATGTCAGATGGTTTGGAGGGAAGAAAGGGAAAGGAGAAATCTTTTCATTATAATCTCAAAAATAAAAGAAAGAAAAGAAGGAATGGTGGTGAAGAGGAAAGACAGAAACTTTGTAAGGTGGTGGTTGTCAAGATGATGACTGTTGCACCATTTACTGTTTTTTGTTTGTTCCTTCAATATTTTCTTGTAATTTTTTAAAAACACCCTACACTATATTGTGAAAAAAAGAGAAGACAATAAAAGTAAAAGAGTTTTAAAAAATTAGGTGTAGATGATCAACAGAGCCACATGATGAGAGAAGTCAAGGTGGCTGGAATTGATTGCTGACTGCAGAGACCCCTCCCCCTCCCGTTTGGATTGTGTTTAAGAGTGAGAACAGGCTCTGGAGGCTCTCTACTCCAGGCACATAGCCATGGTGACAAATTCAGGAAGCAAGGAATGTTCTCTCACAATGTTTCTTCTGTATACATCACAAAGGCACCCCTTGGTGACCCTGATACCTCCCCTCTCTTAAGGACTTCTGTGGTAGGGTTCTGTGCATTGTGTGGCTCTTTTCTTGTTCTCTGAGGTTGGTTTTAAGCATTCTATGGTCGAGATTTGTGGCTCCATTTTATGGTTGGGTTTTGTCTTAGTCAGGGTTTCTATTCCTGCACAAACATCATGACCAAGATGCAAGTTGGGGAGGAAAGGGTTTATTCAGCTTACACTTCCATGCTGCTGTTTATCACCAAAGGAAGTCAGGACTAGAACTCAAGCAGGTCAGGAAGCAAGAGCTGATGCAGAGGCCATGGATGGATGTTTCTTACTGGCTTGCTTCCCCTGACTTGCTCAGCCTGCTTTCTTATAAAACCCAAGACTATCAGCCCATAGATGGTACCACCCACAAGGGGCTATCCACCCTTGATCACTAATTGAGAAAATGCCTTAATGCTGGATCTCATGGAGGCATTTCCTCAAGGGAGGCTCCTTTCTCTGCGATAACGCCAGCTTGTGTCAAGTTGACACACAAAACCAGCCAGTATAGGTTTTATGTTGTGTTTCATAGTTGCATTCTGTGGCTTTGTTTTATGGCTTTGCTTTGTGTTAGATTCTCTTACTGGGGTTTATGGCTGTGTTTTATAGTGTTGTTTGCAGCTTTGCTCTGAGGCTGGGTTTCATGGTGGAGTTTTGTATCTTGATTCTGCAGCTGGCTTTTGTGTTGGATTCTGTCTGAGGCTTGTTCCTGGAGTTTGTCATTTGGCTCTGTGACACTGGTTATACTTTTTTGTGATTAGAGGTTTCTGACTAGAAACTGCAGCTTACTGTACCTGCCCAGCACAGGAAGATCATATCTCACACCGGTAGCCCATAAAAAGATAAAAGTTTAGAGTACACTTTCTCCTTGGGTGCATATTGTTCTCAAACCATCATAAAGTTGAAAAGCACTCTATGAAACCATTGTAAGGCTGTAGTTAATCATTTAAGAGCAAAAATATGGACCCTTGTGTTATGATATAGCAGAAAAACTTTGGGATCGCATTTGATTGTGTATGACCAAAATTTTAAAAAGGAAAAGAAAAGAAACAACCAGCAAAACCCAGCTAACAGAACGGAAAGGAAGCAGGGCTAGACGGGCACATTTTGTTCTCCCTTCCCTAACAGGTGAGTACAGTTGTGGTACAGAGGATCCATGAAGCCAGCTGTGAACTCCTTCCATCCCATTGTACCTCCTTAGTATCTCGGGTTTGTCCTTAAGGTCTTAGGGCAGCTGCTGTATTTCCAGGCATCACAACCATGTTCTACCCAGCAAGAAAGTAGAATGGGTGGTTTGGATGGATCAGTGGTTGAGTGTGTGCACTCTATTGAGGAAGGACCTAGATTCAGTTGCCTCTTGATCAGATACTGCTCTAGTGAGCACACACCTATACAGAAAGACACAATTTTTAGAACCTTAAAGGAAAGAGCAGAGATTACCAAATAAATGTAAGTATGTTGCCAGTTTTTCATTGTTGTGATTAAATATTGAGAGAATGGCTCTGGAGTAGAGACTTTCGTGGCTCATGGTTTTAAATGGTTCAGTCTTTGGTTGATTGGCTCCATTACTCTGAATCTGGGATGAGGCTAAACATCATGGTGGTGGCAGTGTGTAAAGGTGGACATTGATCACATGACAGGGAACAGGAAGCAGAGCAGGGAGGGAACCTGTAACAATGTGCAACTGTCTAGCTATGTTTCTAGGGATGTACTTTCTCCAGCTTCGCCTCAAGGGCTCTAGTTGGACCTGGTCTTCTGGATTGTTTGATATGAAAAACCTGTCTATCATCTAAGTATGCTCCAGCAGTCCTGTAGCAAGGCCTCCCACCAACAGCTGGTGCCAACTGGGCAAGCCAGGAAATGAGCTATCTTCAAAGTAAATTCTCCAGTCTTGGTCAATGATTCTAAAGCAGCATCCTTGTGTGATATCCAGCTCCACTGATGTTAAGTGCCCCCCTCCCTAGAGCCTATCCACCAAGCTGGCCCTGAAAAATTTTAAAGCATTTATTTTATTTTTGATTATGTATATGTTGACTGGGTCTATAGCACAGTGGTATAGTGTTTTCCTATTATATGGAAGGACCAGCATCAAAAAATTAAGTGTCTTTGTGTGTAGGTGCCCATAGCACCTAGAGTTGTAAGATTCTCCTACACTTGAAGTTAGAAGTGGTTGTGAGCTATCTGATGTTGGTGCTGATACCTGAACTTAAGTCCTCTACAAGAGTAGTATAAGCTAACTTTGAGTGAATGCATATAGGTCTAGGATATAGCTCATTGGAATAGCATCTATTTAGTTTGTTGAAAGCCCTGGTTTAATTCTGATGCTTGACACAAGAGGCAGGCAGATCTCTATGAGTTCAAGGCCAGCCTGATCTACATAGAGTTCCAGATAGACAAGGCTAGTGAGACACTATCTCAGAAAATAAACAAACAACCAAACACAGGACAACCAGATAAAGTGAGCAACTCAACTGACTCAATATAACGGAGAAAGGAATTCAACCTTATGCTCAAAGATGTCATCTGTTAATAACAATAATAAAAAAAGACAGCATTTATATGTTTTGACAGCATCTGATCACTATAGAATCCTGTTTCAGCTTGCTCTTCCCAGTGTACATTGCTGTCTTTGGGCGAGTACTTGGCTCCATTTGACAGGAATATTGCTTTTTCAATATTCCTGAAATCCGTACACTTCTGAGAATCCATACAAACCTTAACCCACTGAGCCATCTGGATGGGCAGTCGTTAGATCTTTTAAGCAATATGAATAGTGTTTTGTTGTGATATTTTATTTAGAAGTACAATACAAGAAGAATTCATTTTTTCTCTCAAGACAAGGGTTTTTATGTAGTCCAGGCTGGCCTCCAATTCATAAGGTTGCTTTGAACTTTTGATCCCCTTATGTCCACCCCCTGAGTGCTGGGATGACAGGGGTGGATCACCACAACTAGTTTATGCAGTGTGAGGGATGGAACTCAAGGCTTCATGCATGCTAGGCAAGCACTCTATCAACAATTACATACTCAGCATCCCTGTTCTCTTTTGAGACAGGGTTTCACTATAGGTATTGCTTCTCTTGAACCTATCTTCTATTTCCAAATGCTGTGATGACAAACATATGTTTCACAGTGTCCAGCAGGACTTCAGTTTTCTTTCTAGGCCTTTCTGTGGTTGAAAATCTTGTTAGGGTACTCAATCAGTAAAGTGCTTGCCATGAAAACAGGAGGTCCTGAGTTCTGATCCCCAGTATCCATGTACAAGGCAGATATTGCAGTGCGTGTGTATAATCCCAGCACTAGAAAGGCAGAGACAGAAGATTCTAAGGACCAAGTGTTTCTTATGCTTTGTTGTTTGTTTTTGTGTGTGTGTGTGTTGTCTGTCTGTCTGTCTGTTTGTCTGTCTGTATGTGTGTGTGTATGGGGTGTCCCCACTTGAATGAGCTGTTGGCAAGGAAGAAAAACCTCAGATAGGTGTTCTCTGATTGCTTTTCAACAAACCTCCTTGTGCCCACAGGATTTTCATTCCTAAGAGTTGCCTTTGTCACTTCACCTGATAGGTTATTTGTTCTTGTAACAAAGTACCTTACAAAAACTACTTAAGGAGGGAAGGTTGATTTTGCCTCACAGATTTGCTTTTGTTGGAACATGGTCAGAACCCCTGTCTCTCAGCCTTTCCCATCTGCTCTCCTCACAATCTGCCTTCTGCACACCTCACCCTGTATCTTGTCCTTGTACTCAACAAGCACCTGCCTGTTTTCTCTGACCGATCTCTCTGTCTCGCTCTGTCTCTGTCTTTCTCTCCCCTAACTTCTTTCTTTCTCCTTTCTGTCCTTCCCCTCTTCTTCCATCTCTACCTTCACCCATTTTCATCTTCTCTTTATCTCTTTCTCCCTTGTTTCTATGCAAGTGCAAATGTGTGCACATTACTATGATGAAGGCCAGAGGACAGCCTCAGATGTTACTAAGGTGATGTCTACCATATTATCTTTTAAAGATTTATTTATTTTTATTCTATATATATGAGGGGGTTTGCCTGCATGTAAGTCTGTGCACTGTGTATGTGCAGTGCTTGCAGGGGCCAGAAGAGAGGGTCAGATCCCCTTAGAACGGGACATGTAGAAGGTCCATAGCCATCAATGTGGGTTCTAGGAATCAAACCTATGTTCTTTGGAAGAGAGACAATGCTCTTAAGTGCTGAGCTACCTCTCCTACCTTGTTTTGTTGAGACAAGGTCTCTCACTGCTCTGAACTTACTCATTTAGCTAGGCTGGCTAGCCAGAAAGGTAATTCACTTCTCTACTTTCTTAGTGCTAGCATTACAAGCATATGCCACCATGACTGGTTTTGTGTGTGTGTGTGTGTGTGTGTGTGTGTGTGTGTGTGTGTACCAGAAGTCCATGAAATTATTTTTTAAGACAGGGCCACTTCATATGGACTAGGCTGGCCTGGCTGGCCTGTTCATAGAGATTCTCCTGACTTTCCCTCTCCAGTGCACCACCATGCCTAGTTTTTACAATGTTACTTGTATGTATATATTTGCAGGGCCTACCGTTTGATATTGGATAACCAATTGGTGTGCTCTTCCCTAGGGAAGACTGGTTTTGTTTTTTGTTTTTTGTTTTTTTTCCTGTTTTCAGACTTCCTTAGTTGTCTGTAATAATTTGTGCAGGGGTGAGGACTCATGGGCTTTCCTTTGTTCATTTTGCAATGGTAAGTGTTCAGCTTGTTCAGCTCATGTTTAGGCAGTCATGTTGGTGAGACTTTATGGCTCTTAAAATCTTTTTGACCCCTCTTCTGCCGTGTTCCCTGAGACTTAGATGCAGGAGCTCTAATGTAGATGTATCCATGAGGGAGCTCTATTGTAGATGTATCCACTGGAAGAGGGCCCCACAAGTCTGCATTTTGATTGGTTGTGTTTTTTTGTAGTGCTCTCTATCTATTGTAAAGAAATGTTTCCTTGATGAGAGGTAAAGGCTACATTTCAAAACATCCGTTTTCCTAGTAGACCTGTGTTTTAATCGAGAATTGAATCCAAGTTTCGTACACATGCACACATACAAAGTTGAATCTGTTACACATACAGTATATTCTAGACCAGAGTTGAATCACATATATACCAACAAATAGGTGTTTAATTATAAGTCTTTAGTTATAAGTTTAAAGCCAAATTTTATTACAGATTTTTATAGATTTTCAAACCATAACTTACAAATCTTGAGATGGAGTTTATAGCATAATCTTAAGAGACTTTTTGAGAGGAGAGTGCAGAGAAATCATAGAGATAAAAACATTTTTATGAGTGGGAAATAGAACCTCAGGGATAAGTGACTTCGGAGTCATTTGTTTGTGTGGTATCAAAAGTCCTTACAATGTAAGGAAATTTAGAGATTAAGTGTACCAGTTGTTTTGGCCATCGATCTGCATCAAGGCCAAGCTGTAGTGATAAAATCTGCATCTGTGTGTGTGTGTGGGGGGGGGTTGGTTGCAAAGTGGAACACTACATTGGAGAGGTGTGTGTATTTCTGTAAGGGAGCTGAGAACGGATGCAGTAGGACTGCAGGCTGGGATGAGAGATAGCCAGGCGAGTGCAGGGGAGTAGGAAGCCAGTGTCTTTAGTAGTGAATCACAGACAGGGATAGAAAATTGTCCACATGATGGGCAGTCCAAAAGGGCAGGTTCCAGGAGCCAGAGATGGAGAGAAAGCAAGGAAAGTGTGCCAGGCTGTTGCAGGCAGGACTGCAGATCCTTGGAGAGGCCAGAGAACTGGGAAGAGAGCAGGAGAAAAGAGAGATGTCCACATGGATGGATCAGCACTGTTTGATAGGTTATGTCTCCCCCAGTGAAATGAGCCAATTCAAACCAGATTAGATTACAGTAAAGGCAGGCTTATTGGGAAGCTGCTCTGAGGTGAATTCCCTTTAGGGGAGTTGCCATGGGTGGGGGGCAGGATGAAGAGAAAGAGAGAAAGAGCACAGGGAGAGAAGAGATGGAGGAGAAAGTAGAAGAGGAAGAAGGGAGGAAGGGAGATCCAAATGTCTGGATTACATAGAGAAGAGCCTCTGAGGGGAGGGCAGCCCGGCCCCTTGGCTGGACAGTTCAGGGTAGGGGATGGAAACTGAGGGATGCTGGGAGAACCTGGAGGCCAGGTCTGCTTTGATATGTAAAATAAGCACCTGGGTCCCTAGTCTTGTTTTAGGGAAACCAAACACCTAGGACTCAGGAAGACTGAAGACTCAGGAAAGCATTTACACTAACTGATAGGGGTCACTCACTATCCTTGTAGGTGTTGTGTTCAGCCCAAAAATGCTGCACAGAGACAACCACTCACATATGCAGTTGGCAAGAGTGTTTTTGTTTCGAGAAAGCACCAATGTTAGGGTTTTACACAGACAAAGAATGCCACAGAGATCGCACTATGTGACAGATCTCACTCAAAAGATTTATTTGGGGGAGTGCAAAAGGCCACCTCTGAGTTGGGATTAGGGATAGATAGATAGATAGATAGATAGATAGATAGATAGATAGATAAAGATAGATAGATGATAGACAGATGGACAGAGCGCTGCTGGTGCTGAGTCATAGAAGCTGGGCTGAGGTGGGGGAGCACTTGGTTCTGGAATGTGGGCAGTTTCTAACACAGAGGATCTTGGAGTTTGATTTCCATTCACAATCACCTGTAACTCCCTTTCCAGAGCATCTGATAACTTTTAAGGGCACCAGGTACACATATGGTACAAAGACATCTATGCAGGCAAAAACAAATAAAAAACATTCATACACATGAAGTAACAATAATTTTAAAACTAAAAAAAAAAAATCTCTAGTTTTAATTTAAAAATTAAAAATAATCCCAATCCTTAATATTAAAAAGAACTTTAACTGAGGAGATAGCTTTCTGTGCCAGCATGAGGGCTGAGTCTGATCCCCAAAACTCACAGAAACAAAAGACAGGGTGGCTCTGCCTGTAACTCCAGAGTGGGGAGAAGCAGAGACAGACAGATTTCAGGTTTATAGGGTCATCCAGTTTAACTCAGTTATTGAGTCCCAGGTCAGTGGGAGATTCTGTCTCAAAAGAGCAAGTCTGGGGGCCAGTCAGATGGCTCAGCGGTTACAGGCCTGACAGCCTGTGCTTGATCTCCAGAATCCATATGGTGGGAGGAGAGTACTGATCCCACTGAGATGTCCTCTTACCTCCACACATGGCACGGACACACACAAACGAATTAAACAAATAAATAAAATAACAGTTTATTAAAAGCAAACAAACACATCAAGATTGGTAGGTCCTAAGGAATGGCACTCTCTGGTGATCTACCCCACATGTGTACAAATGAACACCCCCCCCCCCCACACACACACCTTATGCTGAGGATGTATTTCTGAAGTGAGACAACTGACTTGCATAGCAAAGGCCTTGGGCTCCGAGTCCAGTGTGGGGCTAGAAAGCTCTACTATGGTGTGTGTGTGTGTGTGTGTGTGTGTGTGTGTGTGTGTGTATGTGTTTGGGGCTGGGGGGAAGGTGCTCCTTGCATAAATACGGAAAAGGGCAACAACTAAAACTCACAAAAAGCCTTCCAGGAAAAGATTACAGATTGGCTTTTGGAGCACGGAAGTGATAAAAAATGTAAACGGGAACAAGTTACCAGAGCCTCTGATCTTAGAGTCTGAGAACAATGGTGGCGATCATGGGAAACCCTCCACAAGACTTATCAGAGTCATACCTCCTCCAGCCTTTCTGAGTAACTTCATTTACAAACATTTTATCCAGGGAATAGACTCATTGGTTTTACAACTTCTATAATAAATTATCCATCTGCTGCCACTTCGGTTAGAAGCTTACATAAGACTCATTACTCAAAGCTACTCTTGGGTGTGATATGCAGTGGTAAAGACAAGGAAGGAGGCTAGGAAGATGGCTTAGTTAGTAAAATGCTTGCTTTGCAAAAGTGAAGATCTGTGTTTGATTCCCATCACCTGTATTTTATAATTTTTCCTTTTTAAAAAATTTTTATTTTTTTATTTAATACTTTATTTACATTTCAAATGTTTTCCCCTTTCCATGTTTCCCCTTTGGAAACACCCTATCCCATTCCCCCTCCCCCACCTCTATGAGGGTATTCCCCCACCCACTCATTCATTCCTGTCTTCCCTCCCTGGCATTCCCCTATACTGCTGAATCTAATATTCTCACACCCAAGGGCCTCTCCTCCCACTGATGGTCAACAAGGCCCTACTCTGCCACATATGTGGCTAGCACCATGGGTCCCTCCATACGCATTCTTTGGTTGGTGGTCCAGTCTCTGGGAGCACTGGGGGGCCTGACCAGTTGATACTGTTGCTCCCTCCATGAACAAACTCCCTCAGCTCCTTCAGTCCCTTCTCTAACTCCTCCATCTGGGACACCACGATCAATCCAACAGTTACTGTGAATTGAATCTTGGGTATTCTGAACTTTTGGGCTAATAACCACTTGTCAGTGAGTACATACCGTGTTCGTTCTTTTGTGACTGAGTTACCCCACTCAGGATGATATTTTCAAGTTCCATCCATTTGGCTGCAAATTTCATGAAGTCATTAATAGCTGAGTAGTATTCCATTATGTAAATGTACCACATTTTCTGTATCCATTCCTCTGTTGAGGGACATCTGGGTTGTTCCAGCTTCTGGCTATTATAAATATGGCTGCTATGAACATAGTGGAGCATGTGTCCTTATTAGATGTTGGAGGATCTTCTGGGTATATGCCCAGGAGTGGTATAGCTGGGTCCTCAGAAAGTGTTATGCCCAATTTTCTGAGGGTCAGTCAAACTGATTTCCAGAGTGGTTGTACCAGCTTGCAATCCCACCAGCAACAGAGGAGTGTTCCTCTTTCTCCACATCCTCGCTAGCATCTGCTGTCACCTGAGTTTTTGATCTTAGTCCTTCTGACTGGTGTGAGGTGGAATCTCAGGGTTGTTTTGATTTGCATTTCCCTGATGACGAAGGATGTTGAACATTTCTTTATGTGCTTCTTAGCCATTCGAGTTTCCTCAGTCAGGAATTCTCTGTTTAGCTCTGTTCCCCATTTTTTGATAGGGTTATTTGGATCTCTGGAGTCTAACTTCTTGAGTTCTTTGTATATGTTGGCTATTAGCCCTCTATCGAATGTAGGATTGGTAAAGATCTTTTCCCAATCTGTTGGTTGCCATTTTGTCCTATTGACTATGTTCTTTGCCTTACAGAGTCTTTGCAATTTTATGAGGTCTCATTTGTCGTTCTTGATCTTATAGCGTAAGCCATTGGTGTTCATTTCAGGAACTTTTCCCCTGTGCCCATGTGTTAGACACTTTTCCCCACTTTCTCTTCTATTAGATTCAGTGTATCTGGTTTTATGTGGAGGTCCTTGATCCACTTGGACTTGAGCTTTGTACAGGGAGATAGGAGAGGACCAATTTGCATTCTTCTACATGTAGACTGCCAGTTGGACCAACACCATTTGTTGAAAATGCTGTCTTGTTTCCACTGGATGGTTTTAGCTCCTTTGTCAAAGATCAAATGATTGTAGGTGTGTGGGTTCATTTCTGGGTCTTCAATTCTATTCCACTGATCTACCTGCCTGTCACTGTACCAATACCACGCAGTTTTTGTCACTACTGCTCTGTAGTACAGCTTGAGGTCAGGGAGGCTGATTCCCCCAGAAGTTCTTTTGTTGTTGAGAATAGTTTTTGCTATCCTGGGTTTTTTCTTATTCCAAATGAATTTGAGAATTGCTCTTTCTAAGTCTATGAAGAATTGAGTTGGAATTTTGATGGGGATTGCATTGAATCTGCAAATTGCTTTCAACAAGATGGCCATTTTTACTATGTTAATCCTGCCAATCCAGGAGCATGAGAGATCTTTCCATCTTCTTTGATTTCTTTCTTCAGAGACTTGAAGTTCTTGTTATACAGATCTTTCACTTGTTTGGTTAGAGTCACACCAAGATACTTTATATTGTTTGTGACAATTGTGAAGGGTGTCATTTCCCTAATTTCTTTCTCAGCCTGTTTATCCTTCAAGTATAGGAAGGCTACTGATTTGTTTGAGTTAATTTTGTATCCAGCCACATTGCTGAAGTTGTTTATCAGCTGTAGCAATTCTCTGGTGGAGTTTTCACTTAAGTATACCATCATATCATCTGCAAATAGTGATATTTTGATTTCTTCCTTTCCAATTTGTATCCCTTTGACCTCCTTTTCTTGTCTAATTACTCTAGCTAGAACTTCAAGTAGTATATTGAATAGATAGGGAAAGAGTGAATAGCCTTGTCTAGTCCCTGATTTTAGTGGAAATGCTTCAAGTTTCTTTCCATTTAGTTTGATGTTGGCTACTGGTTTGCTGTATATTGCTTTTACTATGTTTAGGTATGGGCCTTGAATTCCTGATCTTTCCAAGACTTTTATCATGAAGAGATGTTGAATTTTGTCAAATCTTTTTCAGCGTCTAATGAAATGACCATGTAGTTTTTTTTCTTTGAGTTTTTTTATGTAGAGGATAACATTAATGGATTTCCGGGTATTGAACCATCCCTGGGATGAAGCCTACTTGATCATGAATGATCATTTTGATGTGTTTTTGGATTCAGTTTTCGAGAATTTTATTGAGTATTTTTGCATCAATATTCATAAGGGAAATTGGTCTGAAGTTTTCTTTCTTTGTTGGGTCTTTGTGAGGTTTTGGTATCAGTGTAACTGTGGCCTCATAGAATGAATTAGGTAGTGTTCCTTCTGTTTCTATTTTGTGGATAGTTTGAAGAGTATTGGTATTAGGTCTTATTTGAAGGTCCAATAGAATTCTTCACTAAACCCATCTGGTCCTGGGCTTTTTTTAGTTGGGAGACTTTTAATGGCTGCTTCTATTTCTTTAGGGGTTATGGCACTGTTTAGATGGTTTATCTGATCCTGACTTAACTTTGGTATTTGGTATCTGTCTAGAAAATTGTCCATTTCATCCAGATTTTCCAATTTTGTTGAGTATAGGCTTTTGTAGTAGGATCTGATGATTTCTTTTTGAATTTCCTCAGAATCTGTTGTTATATATCCCTTTTTATTTCTGGTTTTGTTAATTTGGATACTGTCTCTGTGTCCTCTGGTTAGTCTGGCTAAGGGTTTATCTATCTTGTTGATTTTCTCAAAGAACCAGCTCCGGTTTAGTTGATTCTTTGTATAGTTCTTTTTGTTTCTACTTGTTTGATTTCAGCCCTGAGTTTGATTATTTCTTGCCTTCTACTCCTCTTGGGTATATTAGCTTCTTTTTCTTCTAGAGTTTTCAGGTTTGCTGTTAAGCTGCTAATGTATGCTCTCTCCAGTTTCTTTTTGGAGGCACTCAGAGCTATGAGTTTTCCTCTTAACACTGCTTTCATTGTGTCCCATAAGTTTGGATATATTGTACTTTCATTTTCATTAAATTCTAGGAAGTCTTTGATTTCTTTCTTTACCAAGTTATCATTGAATAGAGCATTATTCAGCTTCTATGTATATGTGGGCTTTCTGTTGTTTTTGTTGCTATTGAAGACCAACCTTAATCTATTGTGATCTGATAGGAGGCATGGGATTATTTCAATCTTATATCTGTTGAGACTTGTTTTGTGACCAATTATATGGTCAGTTTTGGAGAAGATACCATGAGGTGCTGAGAAGAAGATATATTCTTTTGATTTAGGATGAAATATTCTATAGATATTTGTTAAATCCATTTGGTCCATAACTTCTGTTAGTTTGACTGTGTCTCTGTTTAGTTTGTGTTTTCAAGATCTGTCCATTGATGATAGTGGGGTGTTGAAGTCTCCCACTATTATTGTGTGGTGTGCAATGTGTGCTTTGAGCTTAAGTAAAGTTTCTTTTATATCAGTGCCCTTGCATTTGGAGCATAGATGTTCAGAATTGAGAGTTTTTCTCGGCAGATTTTTCCTTTGATGAGGATGAAGTGTCCTTCCTTATCTTTTTGATGACTTTTGGTTGGAAGTTGATTTTATCCGATAATAGAATGGCTACTCCTGCCTGTTTCTTGGGACCATTTGCCTGGAAAATTGTTTTCCAGCCCTTCACTCTGAGGAAGTGCTTGTCTTTAACACTGGGGTGCGTTTCCTGTTTGTAGCAAAATGCTGGGTCCTGTTTATGGATCCAGTCTTTCAGTCTATGTCTTTTTATTGGGGAATTGAGTCCATTGATGTTAAGAGATATTAAGGCATAGTGATTGTTGCTTCCTGTTATTTTGGATGTTATTTTTATGTTTGTGTGGCTATCTTCTTTTGGCTTTGTTGAATGGTTACTTTCTTGATTTTTCTAGGGTGTAGTTTCCCTCCTTGTGTTGACATTCTCCATCTATTATCCTTGGTAGGGCTGGGTTTGTGGAAAGATATTGTGTAAGTTTGGTTTTGTCATGGAATATCTTGGTTTCACCATCTATAGTAATTGAGAGTTTTGCTGGGTATAGCAGCCTGGGCTGGAACTTGTGTTCTCTTAGGGTCTGTATAAGATCTGTCCAGGATCTTCTAGCTTTCATAGTCTCTGGTGAGAAGTCTGGTGTAATTCTGCTAGGTCTGCCTTTGTATGTTACTTGACCTTTTTCTCTTACTGCTCTTAGTATTCTTTCCTTGTTTTGTGTATTTTGACTATAATGTGATAGTAGGGATTTCGTTTCTGGTCCAATCTATTTGGAGTTGGGTAGGCTTCTTGAATGTTCATGGGCATCTCTTTCTTTAGGTTAGGGAAGATTTCATCTATAATTTTGTTGAAGATATTTACTGGCCCTTTAAGTTGGGAATCTTCACTCTCTTCTATACCTATTATCCTTTGGTTTGGTCTTCTCATTGTGTCCTGGATTTCCTGGATGTTTTGAGTTAGGAGCTTTTTGTATTTTGCATTTTCTTTGACTGTTGTGTCAATGTTTTCTATGGTATCTTCTGCACCTGAGATTCTCTCTTCTATCTCTTGTATTCTGTTGGTGATGCTTGCATCTATGACTCCTGATCTCTTTCCTAGGGTTTCTATCTCCAGGGTTGTCTCCCTTTGTGATTTCTTTATTGTTTCTCTTTCCATTTTTAGATCCTGGATGGTTTTGTTCATTTCCTTTGCCTGTTTGATTGTGTTTTCCTGTATTTCCTCTTTAAGGGCTTCCAGCTATTTACCTGTGTTCACTTGTATTTCTTTAAGGGAGTTATTTATTTCCTTCTTAAAGTCTTCTATCATCATTATGAGAAGTGATTTTAAATCTAAGGCTTCGTTTTCTGGTGTGTTGGGATATCCAGGGCTAGCTGTGGTGGGAGAACTGGGTTCTGATGATGTCAAGTTGCCTCGGTTTCTGTTCCTTATATTTTTGCCCTTGCCTTTGGCCATCTGCTTATCTTTTGTGTTGGCTGGTCTTGCTCTCTCTTACTGTGGCTTGTCCCTCCTGCAAGCCTTTTTGTCAGTACTCTTTGGAAATCAGCTCTCTCTGAGAGGAATTTGGGTTTGGAGAGCTGTGGTACAGGGTCAGTTCTGGAGTGCAGAAAGAAACCAGAAGGATCCTATCCCCAGCTGTTCCTTGGTTCCTGTGTCCTGATGGCTCTGCAAGGGTCCATCTTGATTGAGGAATTTGAAGAGAAGTGGTGCTCTTCCTGTGCTCAAAGGTGTGTTGGCACTCCTGGGAGACCAGCTCTCTCCTTGCACTGAGTGTGGAGCCCTGTGTCATGGAATTAGCTCCTGGGCCTCAGAAGGTAAGCAGAAGGCCACTCCTCAGACCCTGTGTCCTGAGGGTTCTGGGAGGGTCTCTCTGAGCAGAGGTGCTTGCCTTACCCCTGATCACAAGCTTGTCCACACTCCTGGGAGGGTAGCTCTTTCCCTGCGCTATTTGGGTAGGGACCCGCGTGGCACAGACCACAGGTGTAAACAGGAAGGCTTCTGTCCCAAGCTGTTCCTCTGTCCCAGTGTAGTGCAGATTCCGGGTGGGTCCTGCTGGGCAGTGGTATCTGTCTTACTTCCACTCACTGGCTTGTCCACACTCCCTGCATGCTAGCCTTCTCCCTGATCTATTTGGTTATGGAGCTCTGTGGCACACACTGGGGTCCCTGGCTGCAGAAGGAGCAGAACCTGTATTTTCAAAGCCAAGCACGGGGATGCATGTTTGCAACCCTAGCACTGTAATAGTGGTTTTGAGGAGACAGGTAGAGCCCTGGGGCTTGTTGGCCAGCCAGCCAGCCTAGCTTAATGAGAGCACACATCTTAAAACAATAAAACAAACCAAAACCATACCAAACAAAACCCAAGGTAATAGCACCTGAAGAATGACAGCTGAAGTTGACTTCTGCTCTCTACAAGCATGCACATGCTCCCACCCACATACTTCTGATCCACCCCCCCCAAACAAATACAAACACACACACACACACACACACACACACACACACACACACACAGCAGTATCTGCCTTCAGTCCCAACACTAAGGAGTTTGAGGAAGGGAGATAGTCCAAGGCCATCCTGGGTTACACAGCAAGACAGTTTTGGGCAAAACAAAGGAAGGTGTAAGAAGTGCCAGCCTGTGACTAGCATAAAAACTCTGGAACTTGGACATTTTAAGTAGGTTCAATATTAGCAGAAAGAAAGAAAGAGGAAGAAAGAAAGAAAGAAAGACTAAAACAATAAGAAATATTTACTTCCAAGACTCCAAGTGTCACTGGAAATTTGAGGAATCCTGGTGGAGTCACCGCACATTACTGGAGAAATTGACATTCCTTCTTGTGATTCTAGTCTTGTTAATAAAAGAATTTTAAAAAAGACTCAGAAGAAAACTCGATGACAATTTTATTAGAACTTAAAAGAAAATGCAGATCTTGTTAGGCTTCATTTGGTTGCTATCCCTGAGAGGCCTGCTCTCTTCTGAAGGGAAACAGAGAAGCAATGGATTGAGGGGGGAGGGGCTGGGAGGAGTGGAGGGAGGGGGAGTCTGGATGTATTGTATGAAAGAAGAATAAATAAAAAGAAAAAGAAGAGAAAAGAAAATGCAGACAAGCTGTAAATCTTGGCAGCTGCCTGAGAAAGAAGACAGAAAGGAAGAGAGAAAACCGTGCTGTCATCCACACTGCAGACAAGTACTATGTGTCATAGAGCAGGTATTAGAGAAAGTTTAAAGCCAAGGTGTTAGGGAAAGCTTGCTTAGAAAAGAGACACGAGTGGGAAAAGTTAAGGTTTTCTTAGTAATTCAGAAAAGCAGGCCAATTTAGAAGGCTGCAGGATCAGAGATGTGTAAGAGACAGCTTAAGGCAGATTTACCTTTCTGAGTGGTGTTCCTTAGCTAGATCCACCTGCGATGCTGGGTCTCCACCCAGGCCAAAGGTTCCATTCTCTGGACCAAAAGGGAGTGGCTTAGCCCAAAGGGGCCTTTAATACTGCTTTAACACTGGGAAGGCCTGTGTAGATAGCTCATTCATTAAAGTACTTGTGCAAGCATGAATATCTGAGTTGAATCCCACAGTGGTACTCATCTCTAGTCCCAGCACTGGAAGTGGGTCAAGCAGCTTAGCCGAAACATTGGGCTCCAGGTTTAATGAAAGACTGTAAAAATTAAAGTTGAAAGCAAAAGAAGAAGACAACAACTGTTAACCTCTAGCATGCATATGCACACACACACACATATGAACATATACATATACACATACAAACACACATATATACACACATACAAACACACACACAAACACATGCATATACATATACACACATACACATACATGCACACATACAAACACACACATATACAGCCATGCATATGTATATGCACACACACACACACACACACACACGAGTTCTTAAAAATACTAAGTTAAACAAAACAAAACCATACAAAACAAGGTGCAGGCTGGAGAGATGGCTCAGTGGTTAAGAGCACTGACTGCTCTTCCAGAGGTCCTGAGTTCAATTCCCAGCGACAACTTGGTGGCTCATAACATCCGTAATGGGGTCTGATGCCCTCTTCTGGTGTGTCTGAAGACAGCTACAGTATTCTCATATACATAAAATAAATAAATAAATAAATATTTAAAATTTAATTTTACTTTTTCACTTATTCACTTTACAACCTGCTCATTGCCCCCCTCCCAGCCACCCCCTCCCACAGTCTTCCCCTCCCCTCTCCCCTTCTCCTCTGAGTGGTTGGGGGACTCTCTTGGGCATCTCCCCACCCTGGCAGTTAAGTCTCTTCGAGGCTAGGTGCTTCCTCCCCCACTGAAGCCAGACAAAGCAGCTCAGCTAGAAAAACATATCCCATTTACAGGTGACAGCTTTTGGGATAGCCCCTCTCATCCCCATGCTCCAGCTGTTCAGGACCCACATGAAGTCTAAGCAGCGTATCTGTTACATATGAGCAAGGAGGCCTAGGTCCAGCCCATGTATATTCTTTGGTTGGTGGTTCAGAGTCCCAAGGGTCCAGGTTAGTTGACTCTGTTGGTCTTCCTGTGGAGTTCCTATCTACTTCTGAGATATATACTCATATACATAAAATAAATAATTCTTAAAACAAACAAACAAAACACACACAAAAAACCAAAGGTATAAGGTTTTGAAAAAGTTAAAAGTGGAATTATCATGTGTTAATAATTTTGATCTTAAATGTTCCTCAAAGGCTCACGTTTCCTGTGGTACAGGCTTATCCCAAGTGAAGCAGATGATGAGGGCTCTGACCTCACCAATGGATTTATCCATCGATGGGCAAATAACTCAATGCATTCCTAGATAGGTAAAAACTTTAGAAGCATCAGAGTCCCCTCCCTTCCTCCTTTCCTCCCTTGATCCCTCAGTACTCTGAACTCAGCTATAAAATGGGGATTTTTAAGGACCCTTGTTGTAGGACATGACTTAGCCATGGTCCTCCCTAGCTTGGGCTGTCATCTCTCTTAACTTTTGAAACAGGAGTGAGTTCTGGGCTGGCAGGAAGCTTTGCCATTGTGAACTGGTTATTCAGCCCTGTGGTGCCGTGTGCCAGCTGTTTCAGGGACAACTGGATAGGATCCAAACAGGAGATAAAGAGAATCTTAACACCCAACTTCTGCTGCAGGGAAGGAAGAGCCTGAGGCACAGTTAGGGGAAGGTGGGGAGGAGACAAGAAGGCTGCCAGATCTCTAAGGTGGGTGGGAAGGCAGGATCCTGCACCACCTGCCACAGAGGGGGAGGCCCAAGCCAAATTCGTCTATTCTCAAAGGTCCTCAGATGGACAGATCAGGCACACAGACAGACAGACAGACAAATGGAAACACACATACATACAGATACACAGAGATACAACCAATGGAAACATACACATATACACAGATACATGCCAACACACACAGGTACACTCACAGAAATACACAGATATACAGAAACAGAGACAGAAACACATGTAAACAAATGCAAAAAATATACAGAAACACAGATGACACAGAAACAAGAGATACAGAGAAACACACATACCAACTCAAACACACTGACAGAAGTACACAGACAGACATACTTACATAAACACAGACACATATATACATATATATGGAGACAGCCACATATGCAGATAAACATTTTGAATAAAAAGGGAATTAAAAAAAGAAGGACATGATTGCTTCTAGGTATGGTGGAGGAGAACGTATATTGTAGATAAAAGAGAGCATAGCCAGAAGCAGTGACAACCAGGAGGGTCCAGAGTGAACATGGCTGAGTTGAACTATGTGAGGAGATGAGAGAGAGGAGCCAATGACCAAGAGGGGCAGCCTAGGCCAAGAGACTGGCATAGCCAAAATGGCTGGATTGTTTAGGGGACAGAGGAGCTTCGGGGAAGGGAAGACCAGCCCAATACCTGGGCTGGAGCATTGAGGGTAGAAGGTAGTGTATGCCAGCCAGGAGGGCCCTGTAACAGGTAGGGACTGAAGGATGCTGAGAGAACCTGGCTGTCAGGACCCACTTTGATATGTTGAGGGGTACCTCAGTTAGCCATTTGTTCTGGGATTGAGATCTAACACACATATACGCGTGGACAGAGGTGCAGAGAAACACAAATGCCAATGCAATATAGTGAAAGAAATAGATATACACATACACAAACACAGATAAACATACATATACCCACTGACAGACAAACGTACACAGACACACAGAAAAATAGATGAACGTATAAACACACGGGCAGACAGACATATACAGAGGACAGATACACACAAGAAAGACACACAGATGTATACACGCAGAAACACTCCAATAGAAGAAACACACAGGCACACACAGGAATACACATACACATGCACAAAGACAGACATATGTACACGCAGAAACACTCAGACACAGCAGAGAAAAACACAGAGAAATCCAACACACACTCACCTCTGCAGGCCTGCAGATAGCTGTCTTCAGGGATAGACACACCCTCCAGAGACACCCAGACAATCACACAAAGGAGCAAACAGATTCAGGTAAGTGGGCACACACACCCAGGAGTGCCCTCACCTCTGGTGGTTCCCCACTGCTGTTTCAACCTACATCAGCTCTCTGTGCATAAGACTCTGTTCCAGGCTGTTTAGCACTGGTATGGAGTGGGAACTCTCCAGGGAGGCCAAGGATGTAGGAAAAGAGAACCCAGAAAGAGAGAACTGTTGGGGGATGGGCCAGGCAAACTGAGTCTTTGACTAAAGTGGGTGAAAAGTTGGAGAAAAGGAGGCAGAAGAACCTTTTAGGCATAGTAAATTGTCAGTGCAAACAGTAATGCTCCCCATTCTTCCTGTGCTCATACCTACTCAGACCAAATGTGGACAGTGGTCACTCCCATCTAGGTATCTGCTACCCCCTTCTTCAAGATCAGCTTGGTTATTTTCCTTTTCCAAAGACAGATATATTCGGTCTAGAGAGGTTGTGTCAGCACTCAGAGCCACACAGATTAAGACAATCGGTTTATTCTTCAACAGAAACCCCTTTTGGGACAGAGAATCTCCTGATTCCAACGGAGAACAGGGATCTTGCTTGGCAGAGGTCATGCCAGGGAAGACAAGAGTGGGAAAAGCTGAGAGATCAGCCTACTGGCAGCTACTCTGGACTTTAGCCACACCCTTGTATGCCTATCCTTCCAGAGCAGGGCTGTAGAGACAGGCAGAAAGAGTGGGTGATGAAGTGTGTCAAGGGCTATGGATCTGGCCTCAGAAGGGCCTGGTGGAAAGGGTTCATCCTGCTGACAAATCTTTTGCTGGGAGGCTCTAGTTTATAGGATTTTCACAGTTGTCATCAGAATAAATACTCACAAATCTGCTAGTGCGATGGTACGGGTTTGTAATTTTAGCCGTTCCCAGACATGAGTGTGCATGTGGAAGCCCCAAATCGATGTCAGAGAATCATCTCTGCAGGTGGTTGGGGTAGTAGAATCACAAGCTGAAAATCAATTTATACTTTATTGTATTTATTTATTTATTACGTGTGCCATAACATGTGTGTGGGGATCAGAGGACACTAGTGTAAGTACATTTTCTCTTTCTGGACGTGGGTCCCAGGACAGAACTCTGGTTGTTAGCTTGGCAGCAATCACCTTTACCCAGTGAGATATTTCACTAGCCCCACTTTTCTTTTCTTTCTTTCTTTCTTTTTTTAAAAGACATGGTCTCATGTAGTTAAGGATGGTCTTGAACTCACTATGCAGCCTGGAAGATGATTTTTAAACTCCTGGTTGTCCTGCTTCCACCACATCCAGTGCCAGGATGACTAATGTATGCTACTACTACTGTTTTGGAAAGGAAATGCGAAAAAGGTCCAGGGGTCAGGCATCATGAGTAGTGCCTGCCATTCCAGCCCTTGGGAGGTGGAGGCAGGACAGTCATGAGTTTGAGCCCAGCCTGGGCTATATAGAGAGTGTGGCTGTCCAGCAGCCATGGATGAACCGGGTCTACCTGAAAGGGGGGCTGGGAATGAAAAAGGGATGGGGTGGGAGAGAAGAACGAAGCCAAGACAAAGTTTCTGACCAAGGCTTGAACTTTATTGTTCTGTACTGAGTTACATAGGAACGCAAGCTCAGCAGCCTGCCAACTGCTCAAAGCTCCTGTAGGAAACTGCAAAAGCAGAGAGGTCAGCTGGCTCCAGCCAGCTTGTAAAAACATCCTGGGTTTGTTAATCCTACTCAAGGCTGGGGGGAAGGGCACAGAGAGACCCAGCTTGAAAAGGAAGGAAGGAAGGAAGCTCAGGTCCCGATACTTATACAGCCAGTGCTTTAACCACTGAACCATCTCCCAATCCTGTATGTTGCTTTACTCATCAAGTTTGTGCTCACGTTCTTTTTCTTCCTTTGTTGATGGAGGGGAGCTATGCAGTCTAATCTGTCCTGAGATTACAGATAGGAACCACTATTCCTGGTGTGTGTGTTGCTGGGGGTAGAACCCAGAGCCTCTCACCTACTAGCCAGTTTCTCTACTATTTAGCGCCTTCATTTTCTTTTCTTTTTCTTTCTTTTTTTCAAGACAGGGTCTCTCTCTATAGCCCAGGCTGGGCTCAAACTCATGATTCTCCTGTCTCCACCTTCCAAGGGCTGGAATGTCAGACACTACTCATGATGCCTGACCCCTGGATCTTTTTCTTTTAAAATATTTATATATTTATTTATTTATTTATTTATTTATTTATTTACATCCCAAATGCTTTTCCCCTCCTGATCTTCCCCTGACAGAGTCCCTCACTCCATCCCACTCCCTTCTCCCCCACAATGGTGGGGCCCCCTGGATATCCACCCACTCTGGTGCATCAGTCTCTGAAGGATTAGGCACATCCTCTCCCACTGAGGCCAGACAAGGCAATCCTGTTGGGAATGGATTCCACATTCAGACTATAGTTTTAGGGACATCTCCCACTCCAGTTGTTGGGGAACCCGTATGGAGACTGAGCTGCCCATCTGCTACATAGGTGCTGGGGACCTAGGTCCAACTTGTGTATATTCTTTGGTTGGTGGCTCAGTCTCTGAGAACTCCCAGGGTTTCTGGACCTTTTCCACACTTCCTTTTCAGGCCAGATGTAGTGGCATAGACACATCCATCCTGGTGCTGGATGTGGAGAAAGCAGCATACAATGTCTGCCTGTAATGCCAGCTTTGGAAAATGGTGGCAGGGAATCCCCAGAACAAGCTAGCTAGCACGACTAGCCACAATAGCCAACTCTGGATTTGTTTAAGAGACCCTGCCTCAGTGAATAAGGTGGAAGAATGATCAAAGATGATTCCTGATATCAACTTAGGGCTTCTACATGCGCGCGCACACACACATATATGCACGCACACGCACGCGCACCCAGGGATTCCTATACAGTGAATTCCCACACATTAAAAAAAAAAAAAAAAAGCAAAAACAAAAACAAAAACAAACAACAAAGCCAAACCATATGCATACACATATACAGACAAAATAGAATAAGAAGACAACACAGATTCCTACCTTGTTGGAGGGCAGCAATCTCAATCTGAACTTACTCACTGCATTGAAGTCTAAGGATGTACAAGAAGGCAACACAAATGGGAGCTTTGGGGAGAGCTTAGGATCACAGAGTAGAGTTGATGTGACTTCCTATAGGTTTCAGAGGTACAGGAAGGGTTTGTACCATGTCTTCCACAGTATGAGCTTGTGGTCAAGTTGTTTTAATTCCCTGAACATGGAGGGTAAGGAGAGGGACTCATCTATTTGATGTATATCTGTCATTTGGGTTGTGTCACAGATACATACTGATAATATGAAGTTCATTATTAGCCTGTGGCCTGTGTACAGAATCAGCTATGAGTGAGGAAGGAGACTAGCCACTGTTGGGGGTGACCATGGCAGAGTCTGTTCTGGCCTGGGTTCCAATATTCAGCAGGCATCACTGGGACTCAGGCTCATGATTGTAAGCAACACAGTGAGGACCCTGTGGTTACACCAGGCCCCAGATGGTCCTGAGTCATCTCCCTTCTTAAAGTCTTTCATGTTATCCCATGTATAATCTTGTTTATCATGAGAAGTAACACATTTAGGGGTCAATGAGATGGATCAGGTTGTAAAAGTTAAGCCTGACAACCTAAGTTCAATCCCTGGAACCCACAAGGTAGAAGGAAGGTCAGAACTGACTTTTGCAAGCTGCCTTCTGACCCCTCCACATATAGGCTGTGGCACATACATGTCTCCCTTAAATAAATATAAAATCAAATTGAAGTAACAAAATCACAGATTTCAGAGGTCAGGGAAATCTCAGATTGACTTGGCTAGTTTTATGTCAACTTGACACAAGCAAGAGTTTCAGAGAAGGAGCATCAATTGAGAAAATGCCTCCATGGGATCAGGCTGAAGGCAAACCTGTGGGGGCATTTCCTTAATTAGTGATTGACAGGGGAAAGTCTGACCCATTGTGGGTTGTGCTCTTCCTGGACTATAAGAAGGCAGGCTAAGCAAGCCATGGTAAGCAAGCCAGTAAGCAGTACTTGCCTGTAGATTCCTGCCCTGATTCCTTCAGTGGAGAACTACAATCCCAGCTTGCTTTCGTTATGCTGTTTCATGCAGCAATAGAAACACTAACTAAGACAAGTTGCCACCAGGATTGTGTGGTATTGCTGTGACAGACCTGTCGGTGTTATTGGCAGGACTGTGGTTGTACTTTGGAGTTTTGAGCAAGAAAAGCCATTGACTCTAACAAAGACTCTAAGCAAAGACTCTAACTGGGTCATTTGTGTGAAGAATCTTCAGTGTCTGATCAGCTGGAGCTGAAGAATCAGCTGTGATTAATAAGAGACCAGAACAAATTTGTTTTATTGGAACAATTGATGCTGGTTAGCTAGAGCTGAGAAATTAGAGGTGATTAAAAAGAGTCTAGCATCATTGAGGTGAAATCTTCTGGGAAGTGTTCCTGAGAGCACATAGAAGCTGTGTTCCAGAGGTGACCAAGGTTGTATACCTCATGCTGGTAGCAGAACTTGATAGTATAAGAGTCATTCAAGTAGTACTGGTGTCATTGCAGCAATATAAACCCTAAGAAAGTGACCAGTTTTGCATAACTCTAGGCTTTGTGGGTCCCAGGGTCCATTCAGGCCTGGCCACAATGAGCCCAAGTTCTGGAGAAGATCAATATAGGTGTCTACTTCAGACCCCGTAGTTGGAGGCTGTGATGGTCAATCTCAATTATCAACTTGATGAAATCTAATCACCTGGGAGAGGGATCTCTGGATATGCCTGTCAGTGGTTTTCCTCATCACAGTGAAATGGGAAGACTTGTCCACTGTGGTGGCACTGCTGTCTGGATCCTAGTAGCATCATGTATCACACTCTGACTGCAGATGGAATCCGACCAGGCTCCTGACACCCTGACTTTACCTTAGTGATGTATTTCTGGAACCATGAGCTAAAATAAACACTTTCTTCCTAAATTGGTTTTGTCAGAGTGTTTTATGTAGCAATAAAAAAGCAATCAAGATGGAGGGGAGCAGCACAGAGTTGCTTTCTATGTCCTAGCACTTAGTAGCTTCCTTAATCATTTGAGCTTCACATGGATGGGAAGATTACACAGGGTGTCAAAGTCTGTTTTCGAGTGTTGGAGTGGGGTGGGGACTAGTGATAAGATATAGCTCAGTGAGAGAAGTCCTGGGTCACACACACACACACACACACACACACACACACACCACCTCATATGGTGGCTCGCACTTAGAATCCCAGAGTTTAGGAATTAGTGGAGACAGTTGGATTAGAAGGTCAAAATCATCCTCAGGTACATAAGGATTTTGAGACCAGCTTGAGATATAAGAGATTCTGTCTCAAAAATAAAAATAACAATGAAAAAGAACTGAAAAACAACAAAAGAAAGTCTGCAAGAGAAAACACGGGACCCTCAATCTCTCAGGCTTGAGATCCAGCCTTAGTTAGGTTTCCCCTTCCTAGACAATACATGCTGTATCCACCAGCTTAGAAATCTGTTATCTCATGCTAGCCAGACAGCCACAGCTTCTTCTGTCTCTCTAAACCCTGTCCATTTAGTTTCTAAATCTTTTGGACATACTAGTTTCCTTCTATTAATCACCCCTGAGTCGTGCCTTCCAAAACGACAAACCGCCCTATCTTCTACACTTCCATATTGCTCCTCTCCTGCAACCCAAGTCCAAAATGGGTTATACCACTACCTAGAGAATCCTGTGAAATTTCTGTGGAGGGCCCTACACTGCTGTCCCATGATACTACTTTTAATTACACTGACATTTATTGATTTTGTGCAAACATGTGTATGTGTAGGGACATATATAGAAGTCAAAAGACAACTTGTGGGAAGAGGCTTTAATGGCTTGTCATCTTTGAAAAAGAAAATGTAAAATAAGGACATCAAGCCTAGCTCAGTTATTAGACTGCTTGTCTAGCATACAGGAATCCCTGAGTTTGATAAACCAAGGGTGATATATAGACTTCAGATGCCAGCACTCAAGAAGCCATGGAAGCATATCTGAGCTACAGGAAACTTTGACTCAAAAAATAAAATAAGAAGCCAATTCTCTGTGGGTCCCAGGACAGACCCAAGGCTCGTTACAGGAAATTTGAGATATTCCTACTCAAGAGATCCTGTTTTAAGTCACTTCTTCCAAGGGGCTCATCCCTGAATGTACCACCCACTATAAACATCCATGCTTTTTTTTTCTCTATGAGTTTTTGAGACAAGGTCTTTCTTTTGACAGTCCCTTCTACTGGTAACTGCTTGCCCTAGCATTGTCTTTCCTCTGGTTGTACTAGGCAACGAGAGGCCCATCCTCCTCCTGCATTATCCTGGGTCAAACAGTGGTAACAGCTATCGCCCACACTGACTTGTATCTCAGCTTCATCTCTTAGATCTTGCCCGACCTTTGCACCTCACAAAACCATAGCTGACATATTAATGTAATCTCCCTTCTCCCTCTCAGTCCTGTGGACAGCCTCTTGGGGGACCTAGGACCAGCAATCCTCTAGGTTGGTCCGGTTGATTCCAAGTACTCATTTACTGGGGTGCTGAGGCCTGCGGAATGATCCTAGCTTCCTTTGCAGAGCCTAGCAGTGCATCTGAGAAACGTTGTGCAGGCAGAAAGACAAGCCAGAGCATCACAAAGAAGAGACTTAGAACTGGAAAACAGGGACTAGATGAAGCAGGAGCCAGAGAGAGTGCCCAGTAGACGCTGCTGGGTTAAAACGTCAGAGACAGGCTCTGCAAAAACCTACTGCATGGCTGGAGGAAAGCCAGGTGCCCAGAACAGCCTCCGGTCCGGGCGGGGCCTGATAAGGCCGGACTGGGCTAGGGACCAAGCCTTGGCAGTTAGAGGAAGAGGCTGAAAGCAGGGATAGGGGTGAGGATTGGCAAACCAAGGGTAGTGTGGAGTTGGGGGCGGGTCCTGGAGGCGGTGGGTGGGGTGTGTGGGCGGGGCCTGGAAGCTCTGAGAAAGCTGGTAATAGTCTAGGGCTACGCTTGGTTATTCTCCAGGCAGAGTCGGCTGGAGGTAGGGTCCCAAGGTGCAGGATTAGGGGCTGAGGGCGGTGTCTGGAGGCGACAAACGATTGTAGGGCGGGGTCTAGAGGGGGGCCTGGTGGTGTGGGGGCGAGGCCAGGCTGCGGGTTGGGCAATTTAGGGTTCAGGGGTCTTGGACCAAGCGGTTCTTCGCAAGCACTGGGCCCGAGCGCACTGAAGCCACGCCCCTTCCCCCTGCTCAGGCCACGCCCAAGGCCCCATCAAACCCCTCCCCGAGGCTCCCTTCGGTCCTATTTCCTCTCTCGCCGGTGGAGGTTCTGAAGAGAGTTTTTCGGCCCAGCGCGGTCTGCGGCGTGTCTACGGCATCTTCGGGTTAGCTGATCTCTGCACCGCCTTGGCCTTCATCCTGCTGTCTGCACCCCCAGGTAAGCAAGTGCCCTTCTCTGGGGGCGCCGCCCTAGTAGCTACCCTCGAAACATTCTCTTGTCTCTCATCCAGGGCTAAGAGCAGCCCGGTTCGGAGCCAAAACGGTCATTGAGTTTCCCGTCATTGCTCCCACAAGGTATTTCTCAGGGTTTCCAATCTGGTCGGGGTTCAGGTTGCATTCTCCGGAGAGCTGTGGTGTTCCCGATGGCGCAGAGTGTAGGTGGTGGACATGACTGGAAAACGCACGGGAGAGAATGGGGGCTGTCGTGACGCGGGGAATCCGGACTTCTGAACGGGCACTGCGCCACAGGAGGGTCTGTCACTGGAGAATTGGTGCGGAGCGCCTGCTGAGTGCTATCGACCATCGAAGGCCGCAGACACAGCGGGAACCACGTAGACCCGGCCTCTGGGAAACAAGGTCCTTTCGGCTAGTGCCTGGATTGTGTAGAGCACTATCCAAATACTGGAGGAAGGGTGTTGGAGTGTTGCAAGGGACCTGTCTTGATGGCACCTGAGAGCTTTCTGGGCCCAGGCAATAAAATCCTAGGGAAAGGCCCAGATGGTGTGTTTGCAGACTAGAAAAGAGGCTGAAGTGTATATTGGGAAGAACGGAGGCAGGGAGTGGTTGACCAGAGCTTGGAAGACGGCGAGGAGCCCACAATTCCATTCTCTGTGCTGTGTGTATGAGGGATGTTTAAGGTAGCAAGCAACAGCCATCTGATTGCGTCTTGAGAGGAAGATCCTGCCCTGTGTAGGGAAAGTTGAAAAGACACCAGGGAAGTCCCGGAGACTGGCTGGGCCCCCGGTGGAAGGTGTGTGAGGTGATAAGAAGTTAGAAATTCTTGGTTTCCCCCAGAAGAATTGTGTTTCATGCTTGTTTGGAAGTGAGATGTGAGGATTGTCTGTGTGGAGCTTTCAGAGCTGGGCTTCTAAGAATTTGGACGGAGCCTTATTTTATTTGGGGGGGAGGAGGCTAGGTTGACTCTAGGGCCTCATGCTAGGCAAGCACTCCACCACTGCAATACTTTGGTTGCTTCCTTCCTTCGTGTATGTGTACTCACATGTGGTGTATATGTGTGTGTACGTGTGTGTGTGTGTGTGTGTGTGTGTGTGCGTGTGTGAGGTCAAGTGTGTGGAGGCCAGAGGTTGACTTCTTATGCCTTCCTCTGTCGCTCTCTACATTATTTTCTGAGGCAGGGTCTCTTAACTGAACCTGGAAGTGCCGTACTCACTGAGCTATCATCAGCTCAGCCCTTAGGTTTTATTTTGAGACCATCTCACTAACTTGTTTAAGCTGTCTTTGAACTCATTCTGTAAGCCAGTCATGCCTTGGGCTTGCAAAATCTATGAGCTGATATGAAGATATGGAAGACAGGATTTCCCAAGACTGCAGTTTGGGCCCAGTCAGGATCCTAGGCACCAGTGTAGTCTCCAGTGGGGTGACCTGGACCTATTGGTTGGATGGAGATCCCTAAGAAAGGAATCTCAGGCTATGAAGTTGCCTTGGAAGCCCCACATCCTTTAGAGCTGGCCTCTTCCCAGCCATAGATGCTGTTTGGGTGGAGTTTCAATAGCATCACTCAGCCTGCCTTGAGCCTTCTCTAAAGGCCAGCCAGGTTGCAGGGAATATTGGGGATCTTCTTTACCTACCTTCTCCTTTTACTTACTCCCAGAGGGGGTTGTTTCCAGGAGTCAAGGAGAGAGGAGACAATAGATACAAGCTGGGAACTCCTGCAGGAAAGGGTTCTGAGTTTCTATTTGCCCACTTGGAAAATGGGTCTGAAGTATCTTTTTCCTCAATGAGTCCACAGCTGTTGATAGTACTTGAAAAATCTCAGTCCCCTTTACATTCCTGAGAACCTGTGGTTGGCTTCCATGCTCACTCTGAGATAAAGAGAACACTATCCACTTCCAAACCCAAGGCCATTGACCAGTGGAGGGGTGGGGTGGGGGCATTTAGTTGGCACAGTGCCTGGGAGGGAATATTTAGCGAAGGAGCCTTTGGACTTACTAAAGATGACAAAGAGAGTGGGTAAAGGCCCCTCCTCCCACCTTGGGATGACACAAAAAAGCATTGTTCTAATCTGGGTGACTCAGGTTGTTCATGTTTCCAGCCGGGCTTGCAGAGTGGTGCAGCCCTCAGGCTAGTGGGTTTATCTCATTTTCCCTAGTTGTAAAATGGGACCAGTAGCATTTAAACACCCCATATAGTTAAAAGAACTGAGGACAATGCCTAGCTAGTAATCAGTGCCTGATGAAATCAGTCTGTTAACGTAGGATATTGCAGAGTTCGTGCCTCAGGGCAGAACTGAGTGCTTGGCCCAGAGAGAGTCAGGGACGGCATCCTGGTTAGGTGACAGTTGTCTGTGTTCTGGGTTACATGGAATGATTTGATTGAAGAAACAGAGACGCCGGGATGAATTTATGCTTTCTCAAGCAGCAGGGGGATCAGCCTCTCAAGGACTGAATGCTGGTAACTTCCTAGAAGCGCTTTAAAGAATTATTCATTTACTTTACATCCAGACTGCTATTCATTTACTTTACATCCAGACTGCTACATCCTCTCCCTCCTTTCCTCTCAGTCCTTCCTCATTCCCACCCCTCTTCCCCATCTATTCCCCCTCCCTTTCTCTTCAGAAAAGGGGAGACCTCCCATGTGGCGTAGCAAGTTGCAGTAAGACTAGGTGCATCTTCTCTTGAGTCTAGGCGAGGCAGCCCAGTTAGGGGAAAGGAATCTAAAGGCAGGCAACAGACTCTGAGACAGCCCTCCTCCTGCTGTTAGGAGTTTCACATGATAACCCAGCTGCACAACTGTTTTATATGTGCAGACAGCCTAGATCAGCCCCGTGCATGTTCTCCTAGAAGTGCTTTTTATTGCGACACAAAAGGCACTTTTAGCAAGTTAGTTTTTGTGTATCAAAACCTCCTATCTGATCTAAGGTTTGTCTTGAAGGAACCATCACCTAAGCTATTCACAACCATACCTAGTTTTGCTGGTAAGTCTTGGGACTAGGTTATGAAAAGGCTCTGAGACCAACCTCATAAAATCTCAGACAACAGCCACTGAGGAAAGACTACTTCAAAGCTTAGGTGCCATCCCTCTGGAATTCATGCCAGATAGAATGGCTCTGCTAAAATTCTGCTACAGTGATTCAGCTAAGGATGGATTTGGGCAGAGGAAGAGAAACCAAACCAAAGAGGATCAGCAGATACCAGGCTCCAAGCACATTGCTGAGTGCTTAGAGGAGTAATTAGTAGAGATATGAAAGAACATTGAGATCCGTGGGGGCTGGAGAGATTGCTCATTCTTGCTTGCAGAGGACCTGAGTTCAGATCCCAGCACCACCACTTGGTGAAATTTCACCACTTGGTGAAATCCAGGGAATTTAATGCCCTCTTCTGGCCTCTTTAGGCACTACTGTAATGTTCTTGTGTTCTCCACTGACTCCTGTCCTCCCCCACTCTCAACACCTATCAACCAACCAACCAAAACAAACAAACAAACAAACAAACAAAACCCTTGAGGATAGCTGGATGGCTAGGTCTCAACAGGGAATTTATATGTTATTTTGATCCCAGAGAACAAATCAGTGGGTGTGTGTGGTGCTTGTGACAGCAGGAGCCCGGAGATCAGAATAGAGGTAACTATCCTAGATCAAATGGAGGTTTGGATGGGTGAGAATTCAATGGACCTTGGATGGACCAGGTGGGATAGGGCTGTGTTTGGAGCAGCCACTGATGTGTGTGGCTGCTGGGAGGGGAGCATTGTTATGTTCAAGTCAGCAATCTGTTTCTGGTATCTGTCCTTTGTCACTCCTTTGGACTCCCAAACTGGTGGAGGAGTGACATAGGGCAGGCTTTGGAGGATCAAAATGGGAGCTGACTGGAAGACAGGGCAGGAAGTAGGTGGGAGCCAAGAATCAAGGGTGCTATGGGTTTAGTAAAGAGGAAGTCTGGCCAGCAATATGGCTCATTGGATAAAGACCCTTGCTGCCAAGTCTAATGACCTGAAGTTGATCTTCAGAATCCATATGGTGGAAGAAGAGACCCAACTCCTTCAAGTTGTCCTCTGAGCTTTAATACACTGTGGCACTCATGTACCCACATCCACATACATGAATAAGTAAAATATTGGAAGGAATAAAAGACAGGTCATGTTTAAAGACCTAGGTCAAGGCAGAACTCTTGCTTAGCATGTGAAAAGCCCTGATTAACATCCTGATTAGCATCACGAAATAAATACTTAAATTAAAATATAAGTAAGAAACTGTCTCCGAATGCCCTTACTGGCCAGAATCTTCCTCCCATATATACCTATTCTTCCCCTCCTTAACCCTTTATACAGCACTTTTACTTTATTTATAGTGGTGTGTGTGTGTGTGTGTGTGTGTGTGTGTGTGTGACACTTGTAGGAGTCAGTTCTTCTACCATGTGGGTCCCAGAGACTAAATTGGGCCAAGTTTGGTGGCAAGTGCCTTTACCTGTGAGGCAATCCTGCCTCCTCCTTCAGACCAAATCTAGGGCTTCTTTTGTCCCTTTCTAATGGGTCCCCTCAAACTCAGCATGGCTCCTGTCAGAGGAAGCCTTTCTCCTCTCTCAGTCTGGACTCTATGTCTTTGTTAGTATGATGCTACCATCTGTACCAGCATGGGTAGTGCTCAGCAACTTTCAGGCTCCTGAAGCCATATTTTGGTCCAAGGTTCCATGACCGTCTAGAAAGCGATTCTCCTCTGCCAGTAACACCCAGGAGTCCCCATTTTCCCTGCTGTTGGTTTTCTCTCCCTCTGTCCCTGCTTGTGTCATTTATATCCAGTGGTGCTGGGAACCTATGCTCCCGGGGGAAGGGACAGGAAAAAGGATGAGGAGGCAGCCAGATGATCATGTGTAGGAGGCACATCATAGGCAGAGGGACCAGAAGGTGCAGAGGCCCCAGGGCCCCCACAAATTTGGTGTGTGCTGGGCATGGCAAGGAGGCTGGCATGGTTGGAGGAGAGTGAGTGGAGGAGAGAGTTCTAAAGGAGCAGAGTGAGAGGCTGAAGGTTCAAGGACCTGCAGACCAACCACAGCTGACCCTTGGACGGTTCTTACTAAGAGGAGAGGAGCAGGTGTAACTTATTGCTTTCTAATTTTGTTCCATATGTGTGTCGATGAGCCCTAAAAAGAGGAAGACAGAGCCATACCTCTTTTTCCATCAGGGCAAGACATCTTTTTACACATGGTGGGGTGGCCCAGGGAAACTTTCTAATGGGGCCCAGATTTCCTTCTTGTCCGGGAGTAAGGAAAAGGAATTAGGTAGGGAGAGAATTCCGATTGTCAGTATGGAGGCAGGAGTTGATAAAGGTCAGGCAATACATAGAGCAGGGGCCTGAAGGACGCAAAGATGACGAACCCAGAGGAGAAACCACAGAAGCCAAGCAGGTGTGTTCTGAGGATGGGGCAGCTACTGACCAGTGGCTACTCTCTCCTCAGATGATGGAGATTAAACTTGTTCCTTTTCCCTGTACCTCATATGGGCAAGAGCTGGAGATTTAGTTTTGGTCATCTCCACTCCTCCTACTGACTGAGTCATTCGTCTGCTCTGGCTTCACTGAACAGATTTTGACCCCAGTTTGCTAGAATTGAGATCCAAAATTAATTAATTTTGAGGTAGACTCTTACTATGTATCCTTGGCCAGCCTGGGACTATCTGTGTAGACCAGGCTGGCCTTTTCACAGAGATCTGCCTGCCTTTGCCTCCCTACTAGTGGTTTTCTAGGTGTGCTACCATGCCTAACCTTTCCTGAGTCTGGGTACTGTGCTGGGTGGTTGCCCTCTGTCTCTGTCCTCTGGCAGGTCCTCTTTGACCCTTCTTCTGCTTAGAGTTGGGGCAGGTGTAATGGGCTCACTTCTGGGGCTGAGGCAGAGGGCCTGTGTGGATCTCGTTGCTCTTGTAGATCATGGGCCAATTCAGTTCCTTCAAAGGGAGCAGACACCAAGGGTGGTGGTTTGAAAGCCCTGTGAGTACATATGGTGAATAACCACATAGGGATCAGCCATGAGGAGGCAGATCAACTTTACTTAGGGTGATTCAAGGCTTATAAAGTTTTGGGGGACAGAGGGTAGGTAGGAACATACAGGATGGGCAAAGGTCATTGGCTGGGGGCTTAGGGTACCTGAAATGCCTCACTAGCATGGGGAAGCATTTTGGAATCTCAGGTGCTACCTGAACAGGCTTTATCAAGAGAAAGGAAATTGATCCTGTAATCTATTTGAAGCTACATAACATTCCTCAGGTAGAGGCATATGTGGGGGCTTAGAATTCCTCAAAGTCAGAGAAGAAGACACCCCACTAATGTACGGAGTGTCCCATATTGCACCAAACCCAGAGTCTATCTAGTCATGGTGACATTGACCTTTATTAGCAGAGTTTTCCCATAGGCCTGGACTTCTGGGAGGTGACAGGGAATACAGAGAGTGATGGAGGGAAGAGAAGCAGGCCTCTGGCTGAGAGATTGGTGAGGACAGTTTTATACAAATGGCTGACCCTTGCCTATTGTCACTTTAACCAGTTTTCCCTCTGCTGTGGCCATGATACTTTCTGTGTGTCTTCAAGCCAGTGCATGGTCCTGTCTCAGGGCTTTGGACTGGCTGTTAATTCTGGCTAGAATGACCTGTTTCTCCTGCACTCAAAATGTTACCATCTCAAGGGGGCTTTCCTGATCAATGTCTGGTTGTCTTTTCTTTGTTCTTTCTCTCTTGCCACTTCCCTTTGTTCTTTCTTTTCCTCCCTTCTTTGTGTGTGTATATCACCGTAAGCACATGTAGAGGGCAAAGGACAAGCATAAGTGTCCTTCCTTAGGAGCCATCCACCAGTTTTGAGACAGGTCCTCTCACTGGGACCTGGCACTTTCCAATTAGGCTAGGCTGGCTGGCCAGAAAGCCCCAGGGATAGGGCCTTTGTCTCTGCCTCCCAAGTTCTGGGATTGCAAGTGTGTATCCCCAAGCCTGACTTCCTTTTTAAAATGTGGTTTCTGGAGATCAAACTCAGGCCCTCATACTTGGGGAATATACTTTACTGACTGAACCATCTCCTCTGACCTCTGTCTTTCAAATGCAGCCTCTGGGTTCCTCTGTATCCCTCTTCACAGTCCCCTCCCTGCCGTCTTCTTTCTTCTCTCCACAAGAGTGGTTGCTGCTTGATATACTGAAACAAATAGTTAACAAAATATAGTATGTATTTCTCTCTCACTTTTTAAAAAACACAAAATTCTTGAGTTACCAATACAGTTTGCTTAGGCCCCTGTGGAGACTCCAGTGTGTAGGCCAGTAACTGCTGCACAGTAGGTACCAAATTAAGTATTGTTGACCAAATGATGCTACGCATTCAGGTACTCTGGATACAGTCTAAGTAGAGATCAGGCCAGATGTTAAGATGAGGCTCAGTTTGGGTACAGGTTCATAAAACAGGTAAGCTCACATTCTGGTTCTCAGCTTTCTACTTCCTCCTATATGATCTTGAGTGATTCTGTGCCTCAGTTTCTCCAGCAAACTACAAGATGATAGAAGCAACCAGTCTTCAATAGAAATCTCAGCTATGGCTTCTTGGAGACATAGGTAGAGGCCAAAGGGCCTGGGGACGAGTCTTGTTTAGTCAGACTTTCTTGGACCTCAGACACTGAAGCAGAGCATTTAGATTTTCCCGTGTTTTCTTTTTTCCAGAATCTGTCTGGGGATGAAGGGGCTTCCTCTGTTTTGTTTGGTGTGGGCCTTTCTTGAAAGGTGCTATTTAGACTGAGACTGTATTTGGACCCAGCAATAGACACTGTGTTTGGATTCAATAGAGCAGTGGTTCACAACCTTCCTAATGCTGGTCCTCAGGTCATGGTGACTCTCAGCCATAAAATTATTTTGTTCCTACTTCATAACTGTAATTTTGCTACTATTATGAATTGTAATATAAATATCTGATATGTAGGATATCTGATATGTGACCCCTGTGGGGATTGTGACCCACAGGTTGAGAACTGCTGCTCTAGAGGAACAGAACTGATAGACTCAACATACATTACCAAGGAGATTTGTTAGGCAGGCTCACATGACATACACTGGGCAGTCCACGAGTGGCTGCCTGCATGCTGGAGAGGGTGAGAGCCCAGTAGCTGCTCAGTCCTAAAGGTTGGTACTGAAGGCCTGAATGATTCTTGGAGAGTCTCCAGTGGAAAGTCAAAGGAGCTGAGTTCTATGTTATCATAGGATGGTAAGCACAGAGGCAGCAGCAACATAGATGTATTCACCAGTAGTCAGTTAAGACCAACAGGCAAAAGAAGCCATTTTCCTCCCAGACTTCTTTGTATCTAGATTACCACCAGAAGATGCTGCCCACAGTTGGTGTGGGGGGTCCTTTCTCTTCAGTTAATTCTCTCAGGGGGTACCTTCAACTGAGTCTAAGAGGCATATATCTTAGCTGACTCCCTAATATGGTCAAGTTGACATCCAAAATTAACCATTATGGTAGGAATTGGATGCATTTACTACCTTCTTAACCCTATCCTATGGGAAGTAGTTGTGAGGCAGAGTAATCTAGTCCCAGCAGTCTCTGGAGACGTGATGAATCACCTGAGCTAACCTTGGAATCCTGGAGGCTTCTTGGAAGCAGTTGTCTCACATGCAAGGTCAGCTGGGCCTGGGATCAGAGAGATAGTGGAAATGGTGACTGAAGAATTCAGTGGAGGGAACAGCCAAGGCAAAGACCTGGCATCATAGAACTGCCCAAGGTGCTGTTTCTGTTGCTTGGATCTTGGGAATCTGAAGACACAGGCTGAGAACCATAGAGTCAAGTTCAGTGGGGTTGGGTGGAGTGGTAGGAGGAGCCAGGTAACTATAGAGACCTCAAACTGGCAGGCCAGGAGCCATGAGAAGCCCTTGGACTTCTGATCAGAAGGGATAGATAGGTTTGAGCTATGAGCTGCTATTGGATTGGTGGATAGAGCCAGAGTGGGCTTCCTCTACCTTCCTGCTACCACCAGTGAGTATTACACCTCTGGTCCATTAAGAGGATGTGATAGTTTCACTGGGAACCCACTTTTTTAGCTATAGCACTGGCAAAGAACCGCCACCCACCCATCCAGGCTATAAGAAGGACATGTGCCCCGTGCCCACTGCTGCTCCTGTCTCCATAGGATGTTCCCACAAAGTCTAAAACATCTGGAGGGCAACCCATATACTATATAGATATTTTTCACTGCAGTGCTCCTTTCTGCTTCCTTCCCTTGTTACAGGGTCACAGGCAACATAGATGCTGGTGTCTTTTTAAAACATGACAAGCCTGGGGCTGGAGAAATGGCTCACCTGTTAAAAACTGATACTACTCTTACAGAGGATTTGCTTTCCAGCAACACTCAGGTGGCTCACAACCTCCTAGAACTCCAGCTCCAGAGAATCTAATGCCTCTTCTGGCTTTTACAGGCACTTGCAACTTATGTGCACATATATGTATGTGTATGTATAAATAATTTAAAACAAAATAAATATGTAATAAAAGCAAAACAAAAAGAAACAACAGCCACAGGCATGGTAGCACAGGCCTGCTATCCCAGGTACTTTGGAGCCAGAGGCATGAGGATCATAAGCCTAAGGCTAGCCTAGGAAATTAAGTAAGACATGTTTCAAAATAAGCAATAAAAGAGACTGGGGATATAGCTCAGTGATAGAGCACCTGCCTAGCATCTTCCAGTGAGGGGCTAGGGGTGTGGCTCACTGGTAGGATGCTTGTCTAGAACATATGAGGTTATGGGTTCTAGCATCACAAACAAAACAAAACCAAAACCAAAAGACCCAAACGACAATATCAACAACAAAACTAAAACTAAGTCAAACCTAAATAATTATAGCTGTGGCCACTTGCCACCACCTCATGCACCAGCAGCATCAGGATAGAAGTTGATTTTGTATTTTGTGTTTGTTTTTATGAACACTTGGCTTTCCTGCAGATGCTGGTTTGCTGAGGGAGAAAGGGGAAGTCTCTTTTGAAAATAAACATGCAGTTATGTGTCACTTCTGACCTAGAGGCACGCTAGAACATTTGGCAATAGGTGAGTCTATCTGTAATATGAATAGTTAGTTATTCCATGTGGCTTCTTGTTTTAATAAAGAAACTTTCTAAACGAGAGCTATTGGGCTGAGGATGTAGCTCTGTTGGTAGAATGCTTGCCTAACATATCAAAATCCCTGGATTCAACTCCAAGGAGGGTGGTATATGCCTCTATCTCAGCACTTAGACTATGAGGGAAGGATGACAAGTTCAAGATCACCCTTGGCTGTGTAGGGAGGCCAGTGTGGGATAGAGAAGACCACATCTCAAAACAACAAAACAAAAGAAGGTGTGTTGGTGCATGCCTTTGGAGGATGAGGCAAGAAGATGGTAAGTTTGGGGACACACACACACACACACACACACTAGGGTGAGGGAGGAAAGAGGGAGAGAATGTGAGAATATTAACTGGGGTTTTTTTACCCTGCCTTTGATCATTCATTTCCCAGATAAAAGACAAAACCTTTACATTTATAATAAGCCTTAACACATTAGAGCTGAACAGATATCAACCCTCTATTGCTATTTTGTCTGCTTTCCCGTCAATAACCCTGAGTTACAATTTGCCATGGTCCACTTGGGCTGTTCTTATTCCAATTGGCCAGCCCTCATGGCCATGCTTTTATGATTCACCTACCCCATTGAGTCATCTCCCAACCTACCTATCTATCTATCCATCTATCTCTCTATCTGTCTATTTATCTATCTATCTATCAATTATTTTTTATTTTTTGAGACACATTTCCGATTCTCCTGCCTCTGTCTCCCAAGTTCTGGATAATGAGTCTTTCACCTCTTCAGCTGGCTTTATTTAACACTGGGGATGGAACCTAGCATCTTATGCACGCTGGGCCAGTGTTGTACCAACTAAGCCACACCCCTTGATTTTTTTTTTTCCCCTTCACTCTCTAGTATTCCAATCCTATGTGCATGTGTGAGAGACTTTTTGGACATTATCCTAAAGGTTACGCAGGCTCTGTACATGTTTAGCCTTTTAAACATTTTTGTTGTATTGCGTGTGGGTGCAAGAAGTATGTTATAGTCCTCTCTCTAGTAGAACTTCTCAGAGTCAGCCTTTCTTTCATCGTGTGAATTCTAGGGGTTTAACTCCCCCTTTCTCTTCCTCTCTTTTTTTCCTATTTTTCCCTTTTTAGGAGACAGGGTCTTGTTGTGTATCCTGGAACTCATCATGATTTTCCTACTTCAGCCTCCCGAGTGCTAGAGTACAGGCATTTCCAACTTCATTTAGCTCATTTCTGGATCTGGTCACTGTATAGAACAGTCCTGTCTAGTACCATGTTTTGTGTGATGATGGAAACCTCTTATATCAGCATTGGCAGGCATAGTGAGTGCTACCCATATGTGACAGTGGAGTATGTATATATACGTGGGTAACTGGTAAGACTGTGGAACTATGCATGTGGGCCGTGTGAGTATGTGTTCATGCCACGTGTGTTCAAGTGAATTCCTTTATTTCTCTGCACCTTACTGTTTTGAGACAAGGTCTTTCACTGAACCTGGAGTTTACCAATTTGGCTAGACTGGCAAGCTGACTAGTCCTGAGAGTTCCTCGTTTCTGTTCCCCAGTGTTAGAATTACAGATGCATGCTGTCATGCCCAGGTTTTATGTGAGTTGTGGGAAGTGTGTGTGTGTGTGTGTTTTATTGGGGTGTCTTAGAGTTTCTATTCCTGGAAAACATCATGACCAAGATCCAAGTTGGGGAGGAAAGGGTTTTTTGAGCTTACACTTCCATGCTGCTGTTCATCACCCAAGGAATCAGGACTGGAACTCAAGCAGGGCAGGAAGCAGGAGCTGATGCAGAGGCCATGGAGGGATGTAACTTACTGGCTTACTGGGGTGGTTTATAGTGGCTATTTCTGGTTATCAACTTGACTATATCTGGAGTGAGTTACAATCCATGATTAGAAGGCTCACCTGTGATCTAGATCTTGAGTCTGGAAGACACAAGTTTCAGGTGTGGTGGTACGCACACCTTCTGCTGGAGATCTACATAAGGACTTTGGAAGGAGGAAGATTCAATCTTCTTCACCTGAGAGCCTTGTGGGACTGAGCGACTGCTAGATCCTCGGGTTTTCACTCACAGCTACTGCTGACCATTGTTGGGGAATTTGACTACAGACTGTAAGTCATCAACAAATTCCCTTACTATATAGAGAGTACCTATAAGTTCTGTGACTCTAGAGAACCCTGACTAATACAGAAGTTGGTACTGGGAGTGGCTCTAGAGGAGCAGAAAGCAGTATAAGGATGAATCTTTTAAGAATCTGGAGTTGGTTTAATAATTCACCAGCACCTTCAACTGCTGAAACCTCTCCAGATATGCTCTCTTCTGGGAGCTTGGAGAATATTGAAGACCCATGGTTGGAAATATGTTTTAAACTTAAAGAAGCTAATGCCATTGAGCATCTTGATGAATTGGGTGATTGTGTGCTCAAAATTTTTTGCAATATGGGGAAAAAATTTGAAAATGACTTTGCTGGCCAGTTGCTCTTGGTATCTCTGGAAAAGATGATGAAGGAAAAGCAGGAGTTGTATAATAAAATTGAACGGATCCAGATGCAAGTGACCAATCTAAAAGTTGCTAAGTGTGTCCTTGAAGAGAATCTTCTCTCCAGCAGCCATAGAGCTCAAGTTCAGAAAATCAAACTGAAGCCCTCATTATAAGGTTGGCTGAATTGCAGCAAAAGTTCAGGTCTCAGCCTCAAAGGGTGTCAGCAGTTAAAGTAAGGGCATTAATTGGCAAAGAATGGGATCCTATAACTTGGGATGGGGATGTGTGGGAGGACCCTGTTGAAGCTGAGAATTCTGAATTTTCAGATTCTCAATGGTTTACCCCACCTGAGGAAGAAGTATCCTCAGCTCCACCCCTTGAAATAATGCCTTCTCCACGTGAGGAAGTTAATCCCTCAGAGTCTGATGGGCTAGTCGTGACTTTCGCTGAAGAAAATGCCAGACAAGATAATATTGATGTTTCTCAAGGCCCACCAATAGTTTCTTCTAGACCTATAACCAGACTCAAGGCAAAACAGGCCCCTAGAGGGGAGGTAGAAAGTGTAGTCCATGAGGAAGTGCGCTTACACTACTAAGTAGCTTAATGAGTTTGCTAATTCATTCAAGCAGAAGTCTAGAAAATATGTGTGGGAATGGATTTTAAGGGTGTGGGATAATGGTGGAAGGAACATAAAACTAGATCAGGCTGAGTTTATTGACATGGGCCCTCTGGGTGGAGATTCAAGGTTTAATTAATATGGAAGCTCGTATAGTTAAAAAAGGTGTCAGAAGTTTGTTTGAATGATTGGCTAAAGCGTTTATCAAAAGATGGCCTACTGAAAAGGAGTTGGAGATTCTTGATATCCCTTATGATGAAGGGATTTTAAGACTCAGGGAAATTGCAATGCTAGAGTGAATATGTTGCATAAAACCTAATTCTTCACAATGGGAAGGCCCAGAAGATATGCCCTTCACCAATCCTATAAGATGCAAACTGGTGAGAGGGGCACCAGCACATTTGAAGAGTTTTGTTCTTGCCCTTTCCCTTGTGCCAGACTTTAGGGTTGGAGATGCTGCCGCTCAATTAGATGAATTAAATGCAGTGGGTTTAATTGGGCCTTGAGGTAACAAGGGTCAGGTGGCAGCATTGAATCGCCAGAGACAAGGTGGTCATAGTTATTATAATGGACAGCGTAGACAAACAACACTTATAATGACATATACCGTGATGGTCAGCATAGGAGAAGTGGAATTTATAATGGCATGACTCGTTCAGACCTTTGGTTCTGGCTAATCAGTCATGGTGTTTCCAGGTATGAAATATATAGGAAGCCTACTGCATATCTGTTTGATCTGTATAAGCAGAAAAATTCTCAAACAAATGAAAGAAAGGTTACATTGGCTCCTGGCAAAAGGCAATCTCGGCCAGTGGATCAATTTCCAGACTTGAGCCAGTTTGCAGACCCAGAACCCCTTGAATGAGGGGGTGGCCAGGTTCCCCTGAGGAAGGATCTTGATAAGATACCTAAAAGTTTTGCTGTTAGCCTTTCTCCAGTCCTTCTCCAGAGGGACCTATGGCCTTTTACAAGGGTAACTGTACACTGGGGGAAAGGAAATAATCAGACTTTCAGGGGTCTATTGGATACTGGTTCTGAATTAACGCTGATCCCAGGAGATCCCAAGAAACATTGTGGCCCTCTATTTAAAGTAGGGGTTTATGGAGGACAGGTGATTAATGGAGTTTTGACTGATGTCCAACTCACAGTAGGTCCAGTAGGTCCCCGAACACATCCTGTGGTCATTTCCCCAGTTCCAGAATGTATAATTGGGATAGATATACTTAGACATTGGCAGAATTCTCACATTGGTTCCCTGACCTGTGGAGTGAGGACTATTATGGTTGGAAAGGCCAAATGGAAGCCAAAGAAAATAGTGAATCAAAAACAGTATCGTATTCCTGGAGGAACTGCAGAAATTACTGCCACTATCAAGGACTTGAGAGATGCAGGGGTGATGGTTTCCACCACATCTCCCTTTAACTCTCCTATCTGGCCAGTACAGAAGACAGAGGGATCATGGAGAATGACAGTTGACTATCGAAAACTAAATCAGGTAGAAGCTCCGATTGCAGCTGCTGTGCCAGATGTAGTTTCGTTACTTGAGCAAATTAACACATTTCCTGGTACTTGGTATGCAGCTATTGATCTAGCAAATGCCTTCTCAGTACCTGTCTGTAAGGACCACCAGAAGCAATTTGCTTTTAGTTAACAAGACCAGCAGTATACCTTTACAGTTTTGCCTGAAGGATATATTAACTCTCCTGCCCTGTGTTATAACTTAGATTGTTTGTCTCTTCCACAAAATATCACATTGATGTACTATATTGATGACATTATGCTGATTGGACCAAGTGAGCAGGAAGTCGCAACCACTTTGGACTCATATAACACATATACATATTAGAGGATGGGAAATAAATCCAACCAAAATTCAAGGACCATCTACCTCAGTGAAATTTTTAGGAGTCCAGTGGTGTGGGGCATGTAGAGATATTCCTTCTAAGGTGAAAGATAAATTATTGCACCTGGCCCCTCCCACCACCAAGAAATAAGCACAGTGTTTAGTGGGTCTATTTGGATTCTAGAGACAGCATATTCCTCACTTGAGTGTGTTACTCAGGCCCATTTACCAAGTGACTTGGAAAGCTGCTAGTTTTGTGTGGGGTCTGGAACAGGAGAAGACTCTTTAACAGGTCCAGGCCGCTGTGCAGGCTGCTCTACCACTTGGATCATATGATCTAGAAGACCCAATGGTACTGAGGTGTCAGTGGCAGATAGAGATGCTGTTTGGAGCCTCTGGCAGGCTCCTGTAGGTGAATAACAGAAGAGACCTTTGGGATTTTGGAGCAAATCTCTACCATCATCTGCAGACAACTATTCTCCCTTTGAAAAACAGCTCTTGGCCTGCTATTGGGCTTTAGTGGAAACTGAAGTTTGACAATAGGACACCAAGTTACCATGCGACCTGAACTGCCTATGAGCTGGCACTCATGAGCTGGGTGTTATCAGACCCTCCAAGTCATAAAGTAGGACGTGCACAGCAGCAGCCTATTATCAAATGGAAGTGGTACATCCGTGATCGAGCTCAAGCAGGTCCTGAAGGCACAAGCAAGTTACATGAAGAAGTTGCTCAAATGCCTATGGTTTCTACTCCTGTAACAATGCCATCTGCTGCCAAGTGTGTGCCTATAGCCTCATGGGGTGTTCCCTATGATTGGCTGACTGAAGAGAAGACTAGGACCTGGTTTACTGATTGCTCTGCACCTTATGCAGGCACCACTCAGAAGTGGACAGTCCCCTTTCTGGGACAACCCTGAAAGATATAGGTGAAGGAAAATCTTCACTTTGGGCAGTATACATGGTATTACAGTTTGTTTGGAAGAAGAAATGGCCAGATGTATGATTGTTCACTGACTCATGGGCTGTAGCCAATGGATTGGCTGGATGGTCAGGGACTTGGAAAGATCACAATTGGAAAATTGGCGAGAAAGACATCTGGGGAAGAAGTGTGTAGATAGATCTCTCCAAATGGGCAAGGGATGTGAAAATATTTGTGTCCCATGTAAATGCTCACCAAAAGGTGACTTCAGCCGAGGAGGAGTTCAATAATCAAGTGGATAAGATGACCCATTCTGTGGACAGCCAGCCTCTTTCCTCAGCCATCCCTGTCATTACTCAGTGGGCACACAAACAAAGTGGCCATGGTGGCTGAGAGGGAGGTTATGCTTGGGCTCAACAACATGGGCTTCCACTCACCAAGGCTGTCCTGGCTACAGCTGCTGCTGAATGCCAGATCTGCCAACAGCGGAGACCAACACTGAGCCCAGATATGGCACCATTCCTCGAGGTGACCAGCCAGCAACCTGGTGGCAGGTTGACTACATTGGACCACTTCCTCCGTGGAAAGGACAATGTTTTGTTCTTACTGGGGTAGATACTTATTCTGGTTATGGATTTGCCTTTCCTGCATGTAATGCTTCTGCCAAAACTACCATCCGTGGACTCACAGAGTGCCTTATTCATCGTCATGGTATTCTACACAATATTGCTTCTGACCAAGGAACTCATTTCACAGCCAGAGAAGTGCGGCAGTAGGCCCACGATCATGGAATTCACTGGTCTTACCATATTCCCCATCATCCTGAAGCAGCTGGTCTGATAGAAAGATGGAATGGCCTTTTGAAGACACAGTTACAGTGCAAATTAGGTGGCAGCAGCATGGAGGGCTGGGGCAGAGTTCTTCAGGAGGCAGTATATGCTTTGAATCAGCGTCCAATATATGGTACAGTTTCTCCCATAGCCAGGATCCATGGGTCCAGGAATCAAGGGGTAGAAAAGGGAATAGTTCCACTCACTAACACTCCTTGTGACCCTCTAGGAAAATTTTTGCTTCCTGTCCCTACAACTCTATGTTCTGCTGGCCTAGAAGTTTTGGTTCTAGGGGTGTGGGGAGGTACTACTACCAGGAGCTACAACAAACATTTCATTGAACTAGAAGGTCAGACTTCCCCCTGGTCATTTTGGGCTTCTAATGCCCTTAAACCAATAGGCTAAGAAAGGAATAACAGTGTTAGGAGGGGTGATAGATCCAGATTACCATGGGGAAATTGGATGACCTCTCCACAATGGAGGTAAGAAGGATCATGTCTGGAGTGCAGGAGATCCCTTAGGGCCTCTCTTAGTACTACCATGTCCTGTGATTAAAGTCAATGGGAAACTACAACAGCCTAATTCAAGCAGGATGACAAAGGATGCAGACCCATCAGAAATGAAGGTATGGGTCACTCCTCCAGGAAAAGAGCCAAGACCTGCTGAGGTGCTTGCAGAGGGTGGAGGAAGTACAGAATGGGTAGTAGAGGAAGGCAGTTATGAATACCAGCTAAGAGCACGTAACCAGCTGCAGAAATGAGGATTATGAAGTAATATGAACGCTTCTGTTGTATTTTGTTCAGAACATATTTGCCTTTCAATTTCTTTAACATCAGTTGGTATTTAAGTTGAGATACTAAAGGAATGTTCCCAAGGGACATTGCCCCATTGTAAGTTTATAAATGTGTTTGCGATTGTACAAGGAATAGTTATATCATGTTAAGTGCATTTATGACCCTGGTATTGTTTCATGTGAATATGAGATATTATTTGTGTCAAGTTGACAAGGGGTGGATTGTAGTGGCTTTTTCTGGTTGTCAATCTGACTATATTTGGAGTGAGTTACAATCCAGGATTAGAAGGCTCACCTGAGATCTAGATCTTGAGTCTGGAAGACACAAGTTTCAGGTGTGGTGGTACTCACACCTCTAATCTGGGCCACACCTGCTGCTGGAGATCTACATAAGGACATTGGAAGGAGGAAGATTCAATCTTCTTTGCCTGTGAGCCTTGTGGGACTGAGCGACTGCTAGATCCTTGGGTTTTCATTCACAGCTACTGCTGACCATTGTTGGGGAATTTGACTACAGACTGTAAGTCATCAACAAATTCCCTTACTATATAGAGACTACCCATAAGTTCTGTGACTCTAGAGACCGCTAATACATAGGGGTAAAACGTACAGTCTGGTTATGCCTCCAGGATAAACAGGTTTAATTTTAAGTAGCCACTTACTTGCTTTTGAGAGCCTGAAGCAGAAAGATTGAGAACTTGAGGTCATTGTAGCCACCATAATAAGTTTCAGACTAACCAGGGCTACACTGCAAGACTCTATCTTAAATTAAGATTTATTAAATTTTTATAATTAAAAAATAAAATTTAAATGGCTTTATGAGGACTAGCATTTCTAGGTACTGTTTCTTTCCAAAACATATAATAATAATAATAATAATAATAATAATAATAATAATAATAATAATACTGTTTCTTTCCAAAACATATAATAATAATAATAATAATAATAATAATATAATAAATAATAAAAATAACAACAACAACTTTGTGATGCTGGGGATATCTCCCAGGCTTTTCTGTATATTGGGTACGTGTTCACATTTAGCCATGCATGTAGATTAGGCAATTGTTCATATTTGGTTCCTTACTAGTAGATTCCAGACAGGTGCTCTATTAGTGAACTCATTCTGTAATCCAGGCTGTCCGTATTTTCTGTGTCAGCTTCCTTTGTGGCTCTATTTCCTGGCACGCTGAAGCCTCACCTGACTCAGAAGTGCTTTTATATTTTGCCTGCAATTTATCATTAATATCTGCAAGTCTAATGCTTCTTCCTCTACCATTAACTAAACTGGACTGTGTTATGGCTTTCCATTACATAGATTAGAAAGGTGGCCATTAGTGACTTCCTGCGTTTTGCTTTTGTTTTTTTTTGTTGTTGTTGTTGTTGTTTTTTTTTTTTTTTAAACGTTTTGATCTGCCCACACCGGGCAGTATAACTCGTTTATCTGCCCTGTCATCTCCACCTTAACCATTTAAAGTGTGCAGTTTGGCATCCCTGATTTACCCACACACCAGTGACCCTAGTTTACAGCATGTTTTCATCTTGCACAATCTGAACTATAATCTTTAAACATTAACCTCCCAGTTCTCCTTCTTTCCTGCCAAGCTCTGGAAATCTCTATTTTACACACACACACACACCACGCACGCATGCACGCACGCATGCACGCACGCATGCACACGTGTGTGTGCATGTTGAGGTCAGAAGTTGATGTCAGGCATCAGGTGTCTTCCTCAATTGCTCTTCATCTAGTTTTTAAAGACTCACACTGAACCCAGAGCTCCCTGATAAAGCTAGACTGGCTGGTGGTCTTGAACTTCTGACCCATCTGCCTCTTCCTCCCAAATGTAGGGATTACAGTCATGTCCTACCACTCTTATGAAGTGCTGGGGCTGGAAACCAGAGCCTCATGCATGCTGGGTAATCACTCTACCAATTGAGCCATAGCCCAGTTCTTTCTTTTTAAAATATAGGCCAAGCTGCTGACCTAGAACTTGCATTTTTCCTGCCTTTGTTTTCCAAGGGCTATGATGACAAATGTATGCCACACCAAGCTCCTAGAATTGACATTTAAAACAGTTTTTAAAAATGTGTGTGTGCATGTGCACACGCATGTGGCACTCAGATGACAACTTGCAGTAAATCGTTGGCTCTCTTCTCCACCTTGAGGAGGCCTGGCAACAAGTGTTCCCACCCACCGAGGTCCTGAGCCATGAACTAGGTAAGGTAAAGTAGAAGCCCAACAAGCTGCCTTATTGAGAACTGAATTGGGAGGGGGATGATCAGGGTCCAAGTGAGGAGAGCAGAATCATGGCAACCTATAGGGTCTGGGGCAAGGCAGAGTCTTAGACTTAGGGTCCTCCTTGGGATCTTTGTGAGACAACAGCATGGTGTATCCTGGACTTTCTGTATGTTTGGTCATTAGCATTCCCTGATTGCCCTGGGGGAGCCAAGGCCATTTGGAGAGGAAAGCTAGGACTCCAGTGCAGGACTGGCTTTAGCAATCTGAAAACACTCCCCTCACCTTGTGAGAGCCACTGGTGTGTTTTAATGGTCTTGGCCTCTGCCTGCAAGAATCTGCAAGAATGCCTGGGGTGACCCCTGGCAGGAATGGGCATCCTGTGAGTAAATGTGCCAGTGAGGTAAAGATTGGTTTACTTTCCCACAGTCTGTTTTCAGGAAGTCAGAAAACAAAGCAGTCCCTGACCCCTGCAAAGTTCTGATGGTTGATGAGGGGTACTGGTGTGAAAGGATTTGGGGTGACAGCCTGTGTTCCAAGCCAGATTTGGCCACTTATTCTCCATATGTCAATTAGAACAGACAGATTAATAGTGAAAAGCAGATTCACTCAATGTGGCTACATTGTGAAGTGGGACAAAGAGATTTAGAGATCCTCCCAAATCCATGTTTGGGGTCCTAAAGGGAGGTGAAGGGTTAAGTAGAGGCCAGAGTTATGCATTTTGAAGCTGGCTCAGTCAAGGTGTGGTCCTGTCCATGCTGTCTGGGTTCTCTGTCTCCAGCGAGGTGGTCTGACAAGTTGTTGGCACTGTGTGAAACCTCATTCCGGAGAAAGTTTCCCTCTGTTGGCCCAGTTGTTGGCATTAGACTTTCTTTTCTTTCAGCTGGAGGTTCCTGGGG